>OY744481.1:290787510-290913082 GCA_963556165.1 Tipula helvola
ATCGTAGAAAAAATAGCGTGTATAACTCGTGTGAAAATGAGTCATTGCAATACTCAAGTGATTGAAAAGAAAAAGAAATTTCACTTTCGTATTGCAATGACTCGTTTTCTTCACTTATTATACAATATACTATTCTGTTTCGCTAAAATTTATTTGATATTTTACGAATTATCTGTCAATCACTAAAGATTGATCTTACTGGAGCCAACATAAATAGTATTTATCGTGAAAAATCAAGATCTACTATTAAGGCTATCGTTGTTGTATGGAATAATCAAGTTCAAAAGCGGCATTTTAGAACGTTAGCAACCCAGAATAAAAATTTATTAAAATTGTTTAAAATCAATGAGCATAACTACAATATTATAATAACTGATTATCTGCCTAAATACACTGAGAGAAAAAAATTGTAAAATTGTTAAAAAACCATTTTAAATCATTAATTTTTAAATATGAAAATGCGCTATTAGCGTTTCTTATAAAATTATATTTAAAAATAGTAAACCATAGTAAAACACAACGTTGTTAATTCAAAGGTTTATGTAGTTAAATTCATTAGTGCTCCGTTGTTAATTTTAACAATTTGTGTAGTAAATTCATAGGGACGTTATTATTTGAACAATTTGTATAGTAAAAATATCCGTACATCGTTGTAAATCCAACAATTTGTGTAGTAAAATCATAGCTGATCGTTGTTAATGCAACAATTTGTCTAGTAAATGCACAGGGATACGTTGTTAATCCAACAATTTGTGTAGTAAAATCATAGCTGATCGTTGTTAATGCAACAATTTGTCTAGTAAATTCACAGGGATACGTTGTTAATCCAACAATTTGTGTAGTAAAATCATAGCTGATCATTGTTAATGCAACAATTTGTCTAGTAAATGCACAGGGATCGTTGTTTGTCCAACAATTTGTGTAGTAAAATCATAGCTGATCGTTGTTAATGCAACAATTTGTCTAGTAAATTCACAGGGATACGTTGTTAATCCAACAATTTGTGTAGTAAAATCATAGCTGATCGTTGTTAATGCAACAATTTGTCTAGTAAATTCACAGGGATACGTTGTTAATCCCACAATTTGTGTAGTAAAATCATAGCTGATCGTTGTTAATGCAACAATTTGTCTAGTAAATGCACAGGGATACGTTGTTAATCCAACAATTTGTGTAGTAAAATCATAGCTGATCGTTGTTAATGCAACAATTTGTCTAGTAAATTCACAGGGATACGTTGTTAATCCCACAATTTGTGTAGTAAAATCATAGCTGATCGTTGTTAATGCAACAATTTGTCTAGTAAATGCACAGGGATACGTTGTTAATCCAACAATTTGTGTAGTAAAATCATAGCTGATCGTTGTTAATGCAACAATTTGTCTAGTAAATTCACAGGGATACGTTGTTAATCCCACAATTTGTGTAGTAAAATCATAGCTGATCGTTGTTAATGCAACAATTTGTCTAGTAAATGCACAGGGATACGTTGTTAATCCAACAATTTGTGTAGTAAAATCATAGCTGATCGTTGTTAATGCAACAATTTGTCTAGTAAATGCACAGGGATACGTTGTTAATCCAACAATTTGTGTAGTAAAATCATAGCTGATCGTTGTTAATGCAACAATTTGTCTAGTAAATTCACAGGGATACGTTGTTAATCCCACAATTTGTGTAGTAAAATCATAGCTGATCGTTGTTAATGCAACAATTTGTCTAGTAAATTCACAGGGATACGTTGTTAATCCAACAATTTGTGTAGTAAAATCATAGCTGATCGTTGTTAATGCAACAATTTGTCTAGTAAATTCACAGGGATACGTTGTTAATCCCACAATTTGTGTAGTAAAATCATAGCTGATCGTTGTTAATGCAACAATTTGTCTAGTAAATGCACAGGGATACGTTGTTAATCCAACAATTTGTGTAGTAAAATCATAGCTGATCGTTGTTAATGCAACAATTTGTCTAGTAAATGCACAGGGATACGTTGTTAATCCAACAATTTGTGTAGTAAAATCATAGCTGATCGTTGTTAATGCAACAATTTGTCTAGTAAATTCACAGGGATACGTTGTTAATCCCACAATTTGTGTAGTAAAATCATAGCTGATCGTTGTTAATGCAACAATTTGTCTAGTAAATTCACAGGGATACGTTGTTAATCCAACAATTTGTGTAGTAAAATCATAGCTGATCGTTGTTAATGCAACAATTTGTCTAGTAAATTCACAGGGATACGTTGTTAATCCCACAATTTGTGTAGTAAAATCATAGCTGATCGTTGTTAATGCAACAATTTGTCTAGTAAATGCACAGGGATACGTTGTTAATCCAACAATTTGTGTAGTAAAATCATAGCTGATCGTTGTTAATGCAATAATTTGTCTAGTTACAATTCATAGAGACGCGTTATTAATTTCTAATTCAAACATATTGGTAGTATATAAAAAAACATATTTATTTAACAACAATAGTTTTATAAAATTTAACTTAATATGCTATTTTTATTTCAGCAAGTTTAATAATAATAATAATGTTTTAAGTAAAATTAATGAAAATTAATTAGTTAAAATTTATAAATATGATGTAAAATGTATATTTAATAAATTTCTTATTTATAACCTTAATTTTAATTGTTTCCGAATTGATCGATATTCGAATTATAGTTTTATTTGATGTACCCCATCTCTTGATTTACACGATAGTTTTTTTTACAAAATTTCGCTTTTACATAGTTTGAAACAAAAAAAAATGATTAAAAAATGTATTTAAAAATTGTTAAATACATATTTTAATATTTTTTTTTGGTTTGATTCCGTGTAAAAGTGAAATCTTGTAAAAAAAGGTACCGTGTAAATCAAGGGGTGGGATAGTTCTCATTTCACCGAGTGACTCCGTACAAATTTAGTCACAATAGCATAGTACTTTTCGGTGAGATGAGAACCATGATATGGGAATTAACTTAATAGTAATTTCTTTAATTTGGCAAGTTCAAGTTTGATAATTATAATTTAATGAAATTTAAGTAATTGAAATTTAAAAATATGAACATATTTAATAATTTTTTTAATTTATTCTGTAACAAACTTAATTTTAATTGTTCCCGAATTGATAGATATTCAAATTTTAGTTTTATGAAATGTAACTTAATAATAAGTGTACTTTCTTTGATACCTGTATTATGGTTCTTATCTCACCGAGTGACTATCCATTCAAATGTAGTCACATTTTCATATTATTTTTCGGTGAGATGAGAACCACAATAGGGTATATTATTTGGAAAGTTTGATTGATAATTGTAAATTTTAATAAAATTGAATGTAAATAAATTAGTTAAAATTTAAACATATATAAATGTTTTATAGGGTATTGAGATACAGAGTTAGTCTAAATTATATTTCTTTTTTTTCATGTTTATATTTAATATAATATTAAACAAGATATATGATAATAATAATTTATACTTATATATAACATGTATTACATAATGATTTACATCTGAATTGATTTTTATAAAAAATTATTTCTAAAATAAGTTTTGCCATTATTAATTTGATATATATGTAAGGGACGACTTGTAAAAAATTTTATATTTTTTATATAATATTCCTCTGTTGTATTGCCTACTTCATAAGATTGAAAATGTTTGTCAAATTGCTTTATTACAATTAATTTGCATAAAATTAAAATAATTTCATTTTCGCAAATGAAGTTTATTATTTTGAATAACTTTAAAACTATTCCTTTTTTATACGTTAAATAATAGGAACTTTTGTAAATATTTCCCTTATAAACTATGTTATTACTAATGGAAACCGACTTGCAATTATTAATCTCGTTTTCAATCAATTTTGGAAAATAATATTTGTTTGTTAAATCCACATTTTCAATCGCAACAAATTCATAAGGCGATTTTAATCCACTTTCATAATCCTGCAAGAACTTTGCAAACTGAATGCCTGCTTTAATAGATAAGGAATATGAAGCGTTGAGTCTAGAGGTAATACTGTTAAAGTAAATTTTAGATGCTTTATGCTTGGCTTCAAATCGCATACACCATAAATATTTGAGTGGGCCACAATTTTTTATTGCTGTGATATAATGAGTCAAAAAATGATATTTTGGTTTCAGAGTAGAATTAAATAGAGTTTTGTATAGCATGTGATGACTTGTAATTAGTTTTTCTAAATGATCTAATTCTTCAATTGTAAATGACGATTTTAAAATTAAATCAACAATTTCAACCAATAATAGTATAAGATTCCAATGTGGATTATTTTGAGGAATTAAATCTCCTATCAGAAGTGGAAGAAAATTAATAAAATTAAGATTTTCACGTGCAGTCATTTTAAGATTACACGAACTTAAATTGTTAAAAGTTAATGGTGGTGATACGTTACCAATCTCAATATCTCCATATTGAAAAAGATCTTTCCTGTTATTTAAAACGTTTAAGCTAATAATATTTTCACTAATTAGAGCATTTAAAATGTTACAAACATCATACTCTCCTACTCCTTCGAAAATGTCATGCATTATATCGAAATAACAATTATCTGTCACATGAAAAGTCTTTAACTCATTGAAAATATGATACAAAAGGATTTTATACCAGTTTCACTGAAATTATTAATCAACACATCATTATTATAACTCTCTTTATTTCTTAAGTATAAAGGTTCTTCGGATATATCACCTTGCATTTCTTGTTTGGTTCGGGTACAAATTCTACAATATCTTTTGGCATTAAATGATTGTACAAAGCCTAAAATACTGTTTAGTCCTAAATTATCTCCTACTATAAGGCCTAATATAAAATGAATTGTAATATTTCCGTTTGGACCTTTAATTTCAATACCTTCTTCTAATTGTCACAGTTCTTTAACCAAATGGTGGAATGACATTTCATTGCCATAATTTTTTAATTCCTTAGTGCCTATAAAAGCGCCGTTAAAAATAAAATCTAGTTTCGACAATAAATATTGGGGCATGGTTGGAAAACTATAATAGCAAGCACATATTGATTGAGTATGGCTGCCCAATGGATTATTTATTTGAAAGTCATCAAAATATAATATGTACGGTACAACATGCTTCGAAGGATACAACTTAGATTTAGATTTGAATAATTTTCCAGCGGCGAAATTTGCTAATACCTCTCCTGCTAAATATTTTTCAGTATTATCTAATGTTATCTTTAAGATACCAGGCAACTCGAATAATGACTTGAATTGAAATTTCAATGGCATGATATAAATACTAGAAACTTTTTCACTCAGTGTTGGATTGCCTTTCATAACTTTTTCTGAAACAGAGCTGTTGACTATAAAAGATTTCGGCGACTCGTATAAATTATATTCTTTTAATGTTTTTAAAAAAAGATGTTCAGTTTGCACATTTTTAAAAGGATCTTTACAAAATTCTATTATATAAATTATCTCATTTCGCCGTTCACTATCTGCAGTTAAGTTATCTAATTGAATTGAAATTAAAGAAAGAAGATCGGAAATCATATTTTGAATTTTAATTACTAAGTTTCTAGGCATTGAATTTTTGGAGTACAGTTCAAGCGACAGATTTAAAGATTTTTTTAACAACATTTTCATATTCAATTCTGCGTTTGGAAAAATATTAGAACTATTAGGATTGCAATATGGTAAAAAACTTACATTACTAACTTGTAATGGTTGGGCAGTTAATTCGACGGTAGTTAAATTTGAATTAGAATGTAAATATTCTTGAAATTTGTGAGAGTTCTCCAAATGCCGGCGCAATGATCTAAAATCGGAAAATTTTTGATTGCACTCATTTTGTTTGCATTGTAATTCTTTATTTGACGAAAGCAAATGAATGAATTTTAAATGCTCGATGAGCGCCGATGTAGTGGAAAAATTGTCCACACATAAAAAACATTTATACATTATTTTAACAATATTTTCGCTTATTATAAAATATTTTAATAATAAAAGATGATATGAACTATTTGCTGCGACTGCTTACAAATTTGGTGAACAATATTTACCTCCCAACAATGATTAATGCTTATTGCACCACCTTCGTTCTTCGTACCGTTGTCCTATGTTTTACGATCGAAATCGAGAATCTGTAAGCAAAATAAGTTTAAATGTAATTTTTGTTAGTTTTTAAAATAATAATTTTTTTACCTTTAGTTTGCCTTTATGGTAGTTTAATAAATACCATAGGTGAATGCCGCACGTGATAATGTATGCTCGCTGAGCGCCGAAGCCGCATACAAACTCTGTAAAGTATTTTTTTACGCCTAAAATGATAACTCCTTATTGCACCGCTTTCGTTCTTCGTATCGTTGACAAAAAATGAGGTGTATGTTTTTTGTTTATGTGATGTAAGTCCTCATTGCACCACTTTCGTCTTCTATTTTACGATCGAAATCGAGAATCTGTAAGCAAAATAAGTTTAAATGTAATTTTTGTTAGTTTTAAAAGTAATAATTTTTCTACCTTTAGTTTGCTTTTAAGGTAGTTTATTGAATAATACCACAGATGAATGCCGCATGCGGATAATGAATGCTCGCTGAGCGCCGAAGCCGCATACACTTTCGTTCCTCGTTATCTTCTGTTTTACGATCGAAATACTTGGACTAATATGTTGTATACATTTGATAAAATAAAACAGAGAATAAAAAATTGAAGATAATTTCATAGATGAATGCCGCACGCGGATAATGTATGCTCGCTGAGCGCGGAAGCAGTATACAAATATTGTGAACCATATCATATTTACGCCAAAAATTTCAAAAATCATAATCAGTAAAAAACATACAGTTCACAGTTTTGTTAATGTTAGCTGTAATTAATAATTTGTGTCCCATCCTTTCTGATCAATTACCTGTTTCAGACGATTCTACATGGAATGTAGTAGTTTCTGATGTCCGCTGTGGTAATTTTGTTCCATTGTTCGATTAATTTCGGCTTTAAATCTTCTCTGTTAGGAATCTCATATTGTAGCACCCGGTTTTCCAAATTATCCCAAATGTGTTCGATGGGGTTGAGGTCTGGCGAATGAAGGGGATTTCGCTAAATGGATTTAACATTTTAGATCAATAAGTTTTATACTAAGCCGGATATATGCTTTGGGTCTGAACTGAACTGAAATGAAATTTCCGGGTATGCCAATTTGTATCGCACTGCTTATTAAAGTGTTTCCCTAAAATTAGGATAATGTTCAAACACCAGATTACCAGCCCCACCTGCACTTATTACACCCCATAGCATGACGTTTCATTTACCGCGTTTGAGGGTAGGGATAGTATTTTCACTTTTTGGTGTAGTACGACTTATCTTCGAACACAACTGAGTTCCAGAGCTCTTCTAGTTTATTTACATATCGCAGATCATAATCTCATCATGTCAAAAACGTACTGCACCAAAAACTAAAAATACTATCCCTACCATCAAACGCGGTAAATGAAACGTCATGCGATGGAGTGTAATAGGTGCTAATATCCTAATTTTACGGACACATTTAAAAAGCAGTGCGTTAAAAATAGGAATACTCGGAAATTGAATCTTAGTTCAAGACAATGACCCGAAGCATATATCCTGCTTAGTATAAAATTGGAAAAACGGATAATTGGATAATTTGGAAAAACGGGTGCCACAATAGGAGATTCGTAACAAAGAAGACTTAAAGCCGAAATTAATCGAAGAATGTGTCAAAATTACCAAAGCGCACATAAGAAAACTACTATATTCCATGCAGAATCGTCTGAAATAGGTAATTGATCAGAAAGAATGGGACACAAATTATTAACTACAGCTAACATTAACAAAACTGTGAACTGTTTGTTTTTTTTGATTACGTTTTGTGCAATTTTTATTATTTAAATAAAGATATTTTTATGGTTTTTGTTATTTTCGAAAATAAGAAATAATTAGTTAATAAAAATAAAAAAATAAAAAATGTTTAGGATTTTATATAAAGAAAATACATGAATTTGAAAGACAAAAAATGAGGTGTATGTTTTTTGTTTATGTGGTGTAAGTCCTCATTGCACCACTTTCGGTCTTCTGTTTGACGATCGAAATCGAGAATCTGTAAGCAAAATAAGTTTAAATGTAATTTTTGTTAGTTTTAAAATAATAATTTTTTTACCTTTAGTTTGCCTTTATGGTAGTTTAATAAATACCATAGGTGAATGCCGCACGTGATAATGTATGCTCGCTGAGCGCCGAAGCCGCATACAAACTCTGTAAAGTATTTTTTTACGCCTAAAATGATAACTCCTTATTGCACCGCTTTCGTTCTTCGTATCGTTGACAAAAAATGAGGTGTATGTTTTTTGTTTATGTGGTGTAAGTCCTCATTGCACCACTTTCGTCTTCTGTTTTACGATCGAAATCGAGAATCTGTAAGCAAAATAAGTTTAAATGAAATTTTTGTTACTTTTTAAAATATTAATTGTTTTACCTTCAGTTAGCCTTTAAGATAATTTAATAATATTGCTTGACTTGGACTGTTTGTATCGTACGGTGTACAAATTTCAAAAAAATATTTTTGTATAAAATTCCATACATGAATGCATGCACGCGGATACTGTAAGTTCATTGTTTGGAATAGCTTAAAACAAGAATCCAAACACTCTATGAATGAATCATATTCATATAATGTTTTGTCAAAAAAAATATGAAATTTGTTAACGTTAGTGATTTCCCCTCCGATTACAATAATGAATGGTTGTACTGTTAGACCAATATTGTAATATTTTTTAGTTACTTCCTCAATTTCTTTTTCGTAATTATTAATAGAAATTAAATGCAAAATTAAGCTTTGTTGTGCATCAATTATACTGACTTTTCTATTAGTTTTTGTTTTTTTGTCTTTAAATCGGGCAGTTGGCAGAAGAACTGAATTTAAAAGTAATATCAAAATGGCATCTTCTGAGTCTATAGAAATAATTGAATGTGAACATTGAATTTTATTGAAATTTTTTCCTTAATTATAATTAAATTCAGTATTAACCTCTACCTGGCACAGGGGGTACGTACGAACCCCCGCTGTTTCTCGTCGATTTTCGATATCTAAATCTTCGAAATCTAAACTCGTAACGACATCTATCGGTAGTCAAGGGATACACTTTTATACCTATGCCACTAGGATAGCGCTGCGACCGTCAGTTTGTCTGTGGCAGTCGTCAAAGTAGGTTGGGGTGTGTACGTCCCCTACCCGGCACTCAACGTCGTTTTTTCGTGAATTGTGTAATTTTTTGTTTTTGTGATTTTCGCGTATAAAAAGAAAAGAGAGGTGAGTAATCATTGTTTCTATGCATAAAATTTTTTTTTTTACGTTGTACAACGATTTTTTACGTTTTTTTTGGATGTTTAGAATGGCATATTTTTTGCGGTCTGGAAATTTGCGAGAGCGATTGCTCGAGGATGACATGCGGGTGGAAGCACTAGAAGATAATTGCTCCGACAATATTTCAAACGCAGAGGAGTCTTCAGATTCTAGTTATCAAGAATCTAGCGACGATGATACGGATATCTACATAGATATTGACATGGAGGATCCAACAGAAAACCAAAGGATTAATGCACGTCGCAGTGAACAACAACGTGGCCGCCCGCCAAAACACCTCTTTGGGAAAGATGGCTTCAAGTGGACCAGAAAAACTCCGTCTCGTAGATCAGGTAAGAGCGCAGCTGTTCTTCGATACAATTTCTCTTTCTCTGTCTACCTGACTATTTTCTATACACACTATAATATTCTTCGCGCCCATATTTCATAGCGCCACTTTACACTTGCTTTCTTGCATTACGTTTCTCACATCGTTCCCTTTCTCTGTACCTACAACAAACTGATTTCGAAGGTCAAATTTTTGTAATTCTGTTTTCAACCAAAAATTTTTGTGATTCTTGTGATTCTCTGCACTAACACAAACAGAAAAGAAATATAAAATATTTCAAGGTCGCATTGTTTTTTTTTCGTTTAAAAATTTTACTAGTTTAAATTTGTTTTTGTTTACATATCCATAGACAAATATTTTAGTACGTTTATACACAGAGTCGAGTCATCTTAAAGTTACCCTTTTACTAATTTATTATTGTGGTTTTTAGGTTCGATTGAATTAAATAGTGTAGAAATAATCATTTTCGATTATGTTTCATTAAAAAGTATTCAAAATTATCTATAATAAATTAATAAGGGGATAACTCTAAGATGACTCGACTCTGTGTATAAACGTACTAAATTATTTGTCTATGGATATGTAAACAAAAACAAATTTAAACTAGTAAAATTTGTAAACGAAAAAAAAAACAATGCGACCTTGAAATATTTTATATTTCTTTTCTGTTTGTGTTAGTGCAGAGAATCCCAAGAATCACAAAAATTTTTGGTTGAAAAAAGAATTACAAAAATTTGACCTTCGAAATCAGTTTGTAGGTACAGAGGAAGGGAACGAAGTGAGAAACGTAATGCAAGAAAGCAAGTGTAAAGTGGCTGATATTTATTCGTTCATGTTTGTGTTTGGTGTTGCAGTCAGACATTTGCAACCATTAGAGCCCGGTCCAGCTGGTAACGAGGCAAATGCTGAAACGATAGAAGCTATGTGGGACTGTTTATTTACTGATGAGATGATAAATTTAATCGTAGATAATACAAACTTGAAAATCGAACAGGAATGTTTATCATTGGTTGCTGAAGACAAACAGCAAACTTACCATCATCATACTGATGCTATTGAGATAAGAGCTTATATCGGAATCTTGTATTACAGTGGATTATGGAAATCTGCGGACGTCGATGTTAATCGATTATGGTCAACAGCTAATGGCCTCACAGTGTACAAATGCGTATTTCCAAGGCACAGGTTTACTTTTTCATCGACTTGTCTTCGTTTCGATAATAAGGACGAAAGAGAAGAGGATGACAGATTTGCTCCGATCAGGAATTTATGGAACATGTTTATAGAAAATTGTAAAAGTAACTACAGCCCGAGAAAAAGATATAATCAATATTTCAAGTTTTACAAGGATCTTTGTCACTGGGGTTTGTACGAACCCCACAGTGCCAGGTATGTTACTCAGGGGAGGTGTGCCAGGTAAAGGTTAAAATAGAAGAATGATACAATTTTTTTTAAATAATAAATCAAATAAAAAACAAAAATAAAGTAAGGTACACTATTTAGTTATTATTAAAACAAATTTCTTTGGTATATAATAGCTTATTTTTTATTAATTTATTGCGACGATTCAACGGCTGTATTCCGTCATCCTCAGGACAACTTTTTTAAAAATTACAAATAAAAAACATACAAATTTCAAACAGACAACGAGCCCTTACAAATGTACATACTACTTGATTTGAAAAAAACCGTTGGTCAGAAGTGTAAATTAATTTAGAATAACATTGTCGTAATAATTTAAAAAGAATTTGGAAATTTCCTGGACATTTAACCAATTTGGACCCCGCATTTTCTTAATATAAATATTTTCCAAAAATAAACGCTTTTCCAAATTACTTTCTTTCTCCAAAAGTGTAGCATCCTCTAAAGATAATACGTGGCCACTGTCCCGTAAATGGTTTGTTATTGCACTATGCGAATTTTGAAAGTTGAAAATTGAGTCATGAACATGTTGGTAAACACGCTTCTTGAGCAATTTAGTTTATACACCAAATTTGATTGTAGTTCTAAAGAAATTTCGTCTTTTAACTTAGTAAACAAAAACTTATCTAAACTTTTTACTGGTCTTCCACCACTTTCATCTCAAAATTTTGACAAGTTGATTTAATTTTTTCAAAATGAAGTTTAACGTATGGAATCGATATAAAGATTTTCCTAGTATTTTCCAACGCTAAATCCTGTGAATTGGATGAAGTTTCCAAGCGATTATTTTTGTCAATAGGTTTCCTTATATTTCGGCGTATTGTATTCCTTGGATAACCATTTTTTAATGGTTATCCAAGGAATACAATACGCCGAAATATAAGGAAACCTATTGACAAAAATAATCGCTTGGAAACTTCATCCAATTCACAGGATTTAGCGTTGGAAAATACTAGGAAAATCTTTATATCGATTCCATACGTTAAACTTCATTTTGAAAAAATTAAATCAACTTGTCAAAATTTTGAGATGAAAGTGGTGGGAGACCAGTAAAAAGTTTAGATAAGTTTTTGTTTACTAAGTTAAAAGACGAAATTTCTTTAGAACTACAATCAAATTTGGTGTATAAACTAAATTGCTCAAGAAGCGTGTTTACCAACATGTTCATGACTCAATTTTCAACTTTCAAAATTCGCATAGTGCAATAACAAACCATTTACGGGACAGTGGCCACGTATTATCTTTAGAGGATGCTACACTTTTAGAGAAAGAAAGTAATTTGGAAAAGCGTTTATTTTTGGAAAATATTTATATTAAGAAAATGCGGGGTCCAAATTGGTTAAATGTCCAGGAAATTTCCAAATTCTTTTTAAATTATTACGACAATGTTATTCTAAATTAATTTACACTTCTGACCAACGGTTTTTTTCAAATCAAGTGGTATGTACATTTGTAAGGACTCGTTGTTTGTTTGAAATTTGTATGTTTTTTATTTGTAATTTTAAAAAAAATTGTCCTGAGGATGACGGAATACAGCCGTTGAAACGTCGACAATAAATTAATAAAAAATAAGCTATATACCAAAGAAATTTGTTTTAGTATTAAATAAAGCTTAATAAAATATGATATAAACTAATTAGTTACTTACCAATATTTTTAGCATTATTAAGTTTCTTGAATATTTGCTTACAGCAAGGGTTTGTAATTGATGTTGAATAATAAAGTTTAATTTGTGTTTTAAATTGTTCCCATTTAGAAATTAACAACAATTTTTTATTTGGATAAAGTAGATTAAAATCAATTTCTATCTGCAAGTAACTTCATTTATAAATACTTAAAAATAAATATAATTTAAAAACAGTTACCAAGTCAGGTGCTTTTGCATGCTTAAATTTTGGCCATTCTAATAAAAATTCGACAGTGTCTTTTAATTTTAGGTCTCGCTGTCTACATTTAAACGTTTTCTCCCACTTGTCGCAAATCTCTTTCCAATTGTTATTTTCCCTCTTAAGAAAAGTCTTAAGAGCGCCTGATATCGTCTCATCAATTTCTTGTTCTTCCTGTAAGTCCTCTAATGGTCTAAATAATTCAATACTCGGTTTAAGTAGCTTTCGCCTCTTAGCTCTACTGTTCACGTATTTATCATACAATTTTCCAGATGGGTTTTTTTTCTTTCCTCTGGCAATGAAGTAGTAATCCTTATGTTAAAGAAGTTGAAAATAAAAATTTTAAATTTAACTACAACATGAAATAAAAGCAAAATGACGTTTACTTTCATTATTCGTTCGGTCGGAAACACTTCAATTATTTGGTTTGTTATATTCAAGAAATCACATGGTTTTAACTGAACATCATTTATATTTATTGCCTCAATTATAATTTTAATAATTTCTTGGCGATGTGTATCTTGTAGGATGGTTTTGTTTGTATTTTCAGAGATATAATTTTCTTCATAAAACTTTGTTATAATTTGCCCGTTGATGTTATTATTTAAGAGAGCCCTTATGTCCTGTTTAGCAATATTTTATTCAATTAAGCATATTTTCTCCACAAATATATGTAATATTAACACTTACTGTTAGAAATGTGTAGGAATTGCCTCTGGCGGCAGATAAAGAAGATGACGTAGAATGTGTAGGAGTATTCGCTTGTGAATCGATAGATTTCTCCAGCCATTCAAAAGTTTTTGTTTTTACCGACAATGGTGCTTCATCTATATTAAACTATAAATAAACAATTGATAAATATAACAAATTCAAGACCGACCTACAGCTGAGTTCAAATTGGTGTGTACAATTAACTTTTTAATAAGCTATATAACTCCAACGAAATTACCTCGACTTTTCTCCAATTAAACAATTTCTCTCTGAATTCAGCCTGCAGTCCTATTGGCGGTATTGCTCTAGCAATATCATCTTTAGACAGGTATTGTAGACTTCGGTAAGTAATTTCGGAAGCTATGGTAAAACAATAGCATTTTTTACATTTCATTAACAATTTAACAAATCAAGATTTGTTAAAAATATTTATATTTTATTATAACAAACCTTTCAAATGAGGCAATACAATTTCCAAATTGAATTCTTGCATTAAGGCATTTAATTTTGATTGATCTAGTGTATCTATTGGTTGTCTATATAAGTCTACAAAATCTGATTCTTTAGAAAGAATTTCGATTTCATCATCTTCAATACTTTCAGTTAATCCTATTTCCAGGACCGTAGCGTGAATCGGCTGCTCCAATGTTACTTCATGTATTGTTTTAAATAAATTCGCCATTACGCCACTTTAATAATTACTTTTTCACTCAAAACACTACGACTCTTAGGATTTAGGATAAGAACAACAAAAAATGTATAATACATTAATAACGATATTCTAAATAAAAAATTCTCAACTCATTTCTTGATTATGTATGAATCAAAATTGGAATGAATATTTCAAGTACACTCCGAATCATATCAATAGTTTCACGAAAATTTTTCAATTTTTTTTTAAACGGCAAAACTTTTATCCAAATAGGATTTTTGAAGTGATTTCAAATAATGGAGATAACACTCACTACTACATAATAAAAATAATTATGTATTTCCCAAAACATAAACACTGTTTTATTTGCTGTTTTTTAAGTGAACCTATTCTAAAGCGTGATTTACACGTAACGAACAAAATTTTCGCTCGATACCCAACAATTTTTGTTATAACTTAGAGCAGGGGTTCTTAACTGGTAGTTCATGCACCCCTAGGGGGTAGGTTAGTTAACTATATGTTAGTTAGGGGTGTGAGATGTGAGTACCATTAGACGATTTGTTGGATTAATTTTAGAATTATCGCACTTTACATACACAATTTGGTTACTTTAATTACTTTGGTTTCAAAAATTTTCAAATATGGGGGTGATTATGTAAGCATTACGAGTTTCGAGTTTCTCAAAATTGCGACAAAACGCGATTATGTAAAACTTTACGAGTTCTCGTAATTGCGGCTTGTTGTTATTATTTTACTCGTACAGCTTTTTATGTACGACAGACAACTCGTAATGATTGAAAAAACATCAAAATATGCATAACAACCACAGTACTGTGCATAACAACAACAAAATTGTATGCCGAAAATCACGATATCGGGCAACGAAAAAGTGTTTCTCGTAATTTCTTACATAATTGCGTTATGTCGCAATTACGGCATACTAAGTTTCGAGTTCTCGAAACTCGTAACTCGTAATACGAGAGATACATAATCGCACCCCAGTAAAATAAAGCAATTATTTCAAACAATGCATAGTTTTAGGCGCAAACGCGACTATGCAACTATGTTCGCTTCGGATTTACATGCACAACTGAGAAAGATGGTACTCATCGTTCACAGTGTTGTGTTATTTATTCAAATTCTAATCTCAAACCATCTGAACTTGTCGAACATTTTACCAAGCAGCATATGGTAATGAAGCTGCTAGTCAAAATTTTGTAGTTTTAATCTCAATAAAGGCGCACGATTCGACGGTAGTGGCACGTTAGTGTTTTTAGGATTCACTTCAACTGATAAAGCTTTGCTAAAGGCATCTTATCAAGTTGAGTATTTTTGTGCTAAAAAGAAAAAGCCACATATAATTCCTGACGAGCTTGAAAAACCATGTTATATGTATAAAACCATAATATATGGGGCATTTCACGTCAACTGGGGCCACCCCACCTGCCCAAAAATTGGCTTAATTTAAAAAAATCTTTTTATGCTTAGAATAATGGCTTGTGACATATATACTTTTAAATTCTTCATGGCGTTTTTCTTCATGGCCATTTTGAATTTCCAAAAACGCCATAAAGAAAATAAAAGTAGACACGTCAGCCTTTAATTTAAGCCCAAAACAATTTTGTTAAGTTTAACCATTTTCTGGGCAGATGGGGTGGTCCAACTGACGTAAAATGCCCGAATATATATATATATATATATATATATATATATATATATATATATATATATATATATATATTTAGATTTAATAGGATTTATGAAATAAAAATATAGAAGGTTATGATTATGATATTTTATATATATATATATATATATATATATATATATATATATATATATATATATATATATATATATATAAAAAATATCATAATCATAACCTTCTATATTTTTATTTCATAAATCCTCTAATAATAACTATATTTTGTATTCTTATTTAGTAAAACCTTATCTCTAAAATTATACTAATTAAACACATTATATAAAATATGATAAATAATGCTCTATTTGATCATTCACTTTAGAGAGAGTTCTGATTAAATGTTAAGACAAGCAATGTAATAATTAATTATTAAATTAAATAATCAAGAAATAATCAAAATAAAATATAAAATTCAAAAGTGTTTCATGGTTGTTTTAGTGTGTTAGTTGATAGCATTATTTTCGGCCTAATCCATAGTCTTACGAAGAGAATTCATATACGAACACATTTTAAAATCAGCTTTAAATGCTAAACAAGTGCGCGAATTTGATTTTAGCATACAAGATATAATTATTAAAAAGAAACTTTCAAAATAAGAAGATTAATTATATTTAACGGGTTGGTTATGAAATCTTGATTGACAAAATCTTGGTTTTCAAAATTTTGGTTTTTATAAATTCTGGAAAATGGAGATTTTCCATTTTAAAAAAAATAACTGAAAATTATAAATTCTGGTGAAGGAGAATTTAATTTTAAAATAAAAAAAACAAAATTTAATTTTAACTTTTCAAAAAACAAAGATTTTTGAAAAACCAAGATTTTGACTACGTGAAGATTTTGTCAACCAAGATTTCGAGACGCTCCCATATTTAACACATAATAGACGACAGAAAAGAGAATTAATTAACGCCTTCACAACAGGAAATTTGGTTAATATTTATTTAATAGAAATTAACAAAGTAATTTCTAACTTAAATATGATTGTAACCGATAATTTTTTCCAGTAGTAGTATTTGTCCCAATTCCATAAATTCAATTAAAAATTAATTCTGTATTCCAATTCCATCGCAGATGCCAAATTTCTTATTGATCGGTTAAGAAATAGCCAAGTCCATTCTTTGTGTTATCCCGTTTTTTATACCCAAAGATGCGGCAATTGCGAAATGTTTGTGATATGCATATCGTATGACATGTCGTATGGACAATATTCACATCATCAATGTGAATTTGTCGAACGACAAATGTTGGTATTCACCCACACGATATGACAATATTTTTGTAAAAATATTTATAAATTTAGTACGTTTCCTACTAATTTTAAAATTCACGTAAAACAATTTGATCTGTTTTATTTTTATTTAATTATTTTCTAATAATTTTCTCATCCGTATCTATTTAAAAAATAATAATAATAAATAAAAAATTAACAATTTGATAATTACAGGCTTTTTAATATTATTAAAAATGTGTTTGTTCAAAAAATATATTTTAAGTTTGGAATATATCAAAAAATGTACATCAGCCCATATGTTGGTACACAATCGCTTCATTTCAAAATTATCATTGGACGCATCGTGTGTAGGGTACATTTGCCATGTGCTAAACTTGCATAAATGTATATGTGCCAATATATTTGTCAATTCTCGCATAGTCTGGTGCCGCCTTAAAGCGATTGTATACCAATATATGTGCTGATGTTAAATTTTTGGGAATATTCCAAACTTAAAATATATTTTTTTAACAAACACATTTTTAATAATATTAAAAAGCCTGTAATTATCAAATTATTAATTTTTTACTTATTATTATTATTTTCTAAATAGATACGGACGACTAAATTATTAGAAAATAATTAAATAACAATAAATCCAATCAAATTGTTTTACGTGCATTTTAAAATTAATAGGAAACGTACTAAATTTATAAATATTTTTACAAAAATATTGTCATATCGTGTGGATGAATACCAATATTTGTCGTTTGACAAATTCACATTGGTGATGTGAATACTGTCACACACGACATGTCATACTATGAAATGAAAATTTACAAAAATAACGTGTAAAATATTGAGAGAGATTACAGGGTTAACCTAAATATTTTTCCAATGCGATTAATAGAAATTATCTTTACGTCTTTTATTATAATTTAACTAAATAATTATGATGGTAAAATGTTAATAATTCCATTAATAAATAATATTTTTTTTTTAAATAATACTACAAATTATGTAGCTATAATAATCTATTTTATATTATCTAACTCGGTTTTTGCATCCTGAATAATAATTTTATGTTTTGAAAATTTTGAACACGGCTGTGGAAACGACTTAAAATAAAAAATAAAGAGCACCTGCGCGAAAGACAAAAACGAAAAAAAAAAAAAAATGTATATATATATATATATATATATATATACATTATATATATGTATATATATATATATATATATATATATATATATATATATATATATGGTTATTTTCTATGCGATTTTTTTTGTGCGATTTTTTTATGCGGCATAATTCATATACCGCATAAAAAAAATCGCAAAAAAATATCGCATAAAAAATAAATCGCATAAAAGACCGCACAAAAACAGATTTGACTGTATAAATTATTTTAGTCAAAATAAAAATGAAATGTGATGAATCCAATATGGCGGTAGCATTTTTTTTCTAATTTTTTTCGCCATATTGAATTCACACATTTCATTTTTATTTTAACTAAAAAACACGTTTACCACACAAATTCGATGATACTCACAATAATGATGAATAATAATGAAATTCACATTAACACTTATACCAATTAATTTAATGCACTTTAATGCATTATCAAATAATAAATTTAATTTTAAAAAAAACACTTTTTCAAAAAGACCACTAACACTTCACACTTCACAGTAACACAAACAGGACAACGAACAAGAACAACCAACTACGAACTACTAAAATATTTTTTTTTTGTTTATAGCTAGCGAGCCGAAAGTATGTACATATAATTTTTTTTTTTTTCGTTTTTCTCTTTCGCGCAGGTGCTCTTTATTTTTTATTTTAAGTCGTTTCCACAGCCGTGTTCAAAATTTTCAAAACATAAAATTATTATTCAGGATGCAAAAACCGAGTTAGATAAAATAAAATAGATTATTATAGCTACATAATTTGTAGTATTATTTAAAAAAAAAATATTATTTATTAATGGAATTATTAACATTTTACCATCATAATTATTTAGTTAAATTATAATAAAAGACGTAAAGATAATTTCTATTAATCGCATTGGAAAAATATTTAGGTTAACCCTGTAATCTCTCTCAATATTTTACACGTTATTTTTGTAAATTTTTTTTGTAACGGTCATACTCTCACTTTTTTTTCTCCCTCTTACCACACACACACACGATATTATAAAGAGAATTGGTTTGTCCACCCAAAGTATGGGTGGTTTATTTGGGTATAGAAAACGGAATAACACATAGATTATATGCTTGCACTTGGCTATTTCTTAACCGATCAATAAGAAATTTGGCATCTGCGATGGAATTGGAATACGGAATTAATTTTTAATTGAATTTATGGAATTGGGACAAATGTGTAGGTCCAAGCTTGGCTATTTCTTAACCGATTAATATAAAATTCGTCATCTGCGACTAACAGGGCTAGTTTTATGTTCGAATTATGCTATTTTAGGTTCGATTTACGAATTGGGACAAATGTATAGGTTCGAGCGACTATTTCTTAACCGATTACTACGAAATTCGACACCAGCGATGGAATTGGAATACGAAAATAATTTTTAATTGAATTTATGGAATTGGGACAAATGTATAGGTCCAAGCTTGGCTATTTCTTAACCGATTAATATAAAATTCGTCATCTGCGACTAACAGGGCTAGTTTTATGTTCGAATTATGCTATTTTAGGTTCGATTTACGAATTGGGACAAATGTATAGGTTCGAGCGACTATTTCTTAACCGATTACTATGAAATTCGACACCAGCGATGGAATTGGAATACGAAAATAATTTTTAATTGAATTTATGGAATTGGGACAAATGTATAGGTCCAAGCTTGGCTATTTCTTAACCGATTAATATAAAATTCGTCATCTGCGACGAACAGGGCTAGTTATATGTTCGAATTATGCTATTTTAGGTTCGATTTACGAATTGGGACAAATGTATAGGTTCGAGCGACTATTTCTTAACCGTTTACTATGAAATTCGACACCAGCGATGAAATTGGAATACGAAAACAATTTTTAATTGAATTTATGGAATTGGGGCAAATATATAGGTCCAAGCTTGGCTATTTCTTAACCGATTAATATAAAATTCGTCATCTGCGACGAACAGGGCTAGTTTTATGTTCGAATTATGCTATTTTAGGTTCGATTTACGAATTGGGACAAATGTATAGGTTCGAGCGACTATTTCTTAACCGATTACTATGAAATTCGACACCAGCGATGGAATTGGAATACGAAAATAATTTTTAATTGAATTTATGGAATTGGGACAAATGTATAGGTCCAAGCTTGGCTATTTCTTAACCGATTAATATAAAATTCAACATCTGCGACAAACAGGGCTAGTTTTATGTTCGACTTATGCTATTTTAGGTTCGATTTACGAATTGGGACAAATGTATAGGTTCAAGCAACTATTTCTTAACCGATTACTATGAAATTCGACACCAGCGATGGAATTGGAATACGAAAATAATTTTTAATTGAATTTATGGAATTGGGACAAATATATAGGTCCAAGCTTGGCTATTTCTTAACCGATTAATATAAAATTCGTCATCTGCGACGAACAGGGCTAGTTTTATGTTCGAATTATGCTATTTTAGGTTCGATTTACGAATTGGGACAAATGTATAGGTTCGAGCGACTATTTCTTAACCGATTACTATGAAATTCGACACCAGCGATGGAATTGGAATACGAAAATAATTTTTAATTGAATTTATGGAATTGGGACAAATGTATAGGTCCAAGCTTGGCTATTTCTTAACCGATTAATATAAAATTCAACATCTGCGACAAACAGGGCTAGTTTTATGTTCGACTTATGCTATTTTAGGTTCGATTTACGAATTGGGACAAATGTATAGGTTCAAGCAACTATTTCTTAACCGATTACTATGAAATTCGACACCAGCGATGGAATTGGAATACGAAAATAATTTTTAATTGAATTTATGGAATTGGGACAAATATATAGGTCCAAGCTTGGCTATTTCTTAACCGATTAATATAAAATTCGTCATCTGCGACGAACAGGGCTAGTTTTATGTTCGAATTATGCTATTTTAGGTTCGATTTACGAATTGGGACAAATGTATAGGTTCGAGCGACTATTTCTTAACCGATTACTATGAAATTCGTCACCAGCGATGGAATTGGAATACGAAAATAATTTTTAATTGAATTTATGGAATTGGGACAAATGTATAGGTCCAAGCTTGGCTATTTCTTAACCGATTAATATAAAATTCAACATCTGCGACAAACAGGGCTAGTTTTATGTTCGACTTATGCTATTTTAGGTTCGATTTACGAATTGGGACAAATGTATAGGTTCAAGCAACTATTTCTTAACCGATTACTATGAAATTCGACACCAGCGATGGAATTGGAATACGAAAATAATTTTTAATTGAATTTATGGAATTGGGACAAATATATAGGTCCAAGCTTGGCTATTTCTTAACCGATTAATATAAAATTCGTCATATGCGACGAACAGGGCTAGTTTTATGTTCGAATTATGCTATTTTAGGTTCGATTTACGAATTGGGACAAATGTATAGGTTCGAGCGACTATTTCTTAACCGATTACTATGAAATTCGACACCAGCGATGGAATTGGAATACGAAAATAATTTTTAATTGAATTTATGGAATTGGGACAAATGTATAGGTCCAAGCTTGGCTATTTCTTAACCGATTAATATAAAATTCAACATCTGCGACAAACAGGGCTAGTTTTATGTTCGAATTATGCTATTTTAGGTTCGATTTACGAATTGGGACAAATGTGTAGGTTCAAGCAACTATTTCTTAACCGATTACTATGAAATTCGACACCATAGCGATGGAATTGGAATACGAAAATAATTTTTAATTGAATTTATGGAATTGGGACAAATATATAGGTCCAAGCTTGGCTATTTCTTAACCGATTAATATAAAATTCGTCATCTGCGACGAACAGGGCTAGTTTTATGTTCGAATTATGCTATTTTAGGTTCGATTTACGAATTGGGACAAATGTATAGGTTCGAGCGACTATTTCTTAACCGATTACTATGAAATTCGACACCAGCGATGGAATTGGAATACGAAAATAATTTTTAATTGAATTTATGGAATTGGGACAAATGTATAGGTCCAAGCTTGGCTATTTCTTAACCGATCAATATGAAATTCGACATCTGCGACGAACAGGGCTAGTTTTAGGTTCGAATTATGCTATTTTAGGTTCGATTTACGAATTGGGACAAATGTATAGGTTCGAGCGACTATTTTTGAACTAATTACTATGAAATTCGACACCAGCGATGGAATTGGAATACGAAAATAATTTTTAATTGAATTTATGGAATTGGGACAAATATATAGGTCCAAGCTTGGCTATTTCTTAACCGATTAATATAAAATTCGTCATCTGCGACGAACAGGGCTAGTTTTATGTTCGAATTATGCTATTTTAGGTTCGATTTACGAATTGGGACAAATGTATAGGTTCGAGCGACTATTTCTTAACCGATTACTATGAAATTCGTCACCAGCGATGGAATTGGAATACGAAAATAATTTTTAATTGAATTTATGGAATTGGGACAAATGTATAGGTCCAAGCTTGGCTATTTCTTAACCGATTAATATAAAATTCAACATCTGCGACAAACAGGGCTAGTTTTATGTTCGACTTATGCTATTTTAGGTTCGATTTACGAATTGGGACAAATGTATAGGTTCAAGCAACTATTTCTTAACCGATTACTATGAAATTCGACACCAGCGATGGAATTGGAATACGAAAATAATTTTTAATTGAATTTATGGAATTGGGACAAATATATAGGTCCAAGCTTGGCTATTTCTTAACCGATTAATATAAAATTCGTCATATGCGACGAACAGGGCTAGTTTTATGTTCGAATTATGCTATTTTAGGTTCGATTTACGAATTGGGACAAATGTATAGGTTCGAGCGACTATTTCTTAACCGATTACTATGAAATTCGACACCAGCGATGGAATTGGAATACGAAAATAATTTTTAATTGAATTTATGGAATTGGGACAAATGTATAGGTCCAAGCTTGGCTATTTCTTAACCGATTAATATAAAATTCAACATCTGCGACAAACAGGGCTAGTTTTATGTTCGACTTATGCTATTTTAGGTTCGATTTACGAATTGGGACAAATGTGTAGGTTCAAGCAACTATTTCTTAACCGATTACTATGAAATTCGACACCATAGCGATGGAATTGGAATACGAAAATAATTTTTAATTGAATTTATGGAATTGGGACAAATATATAGGTCCAAGCTTGGCTATTTCTTAACCGATTAATATAAAATTCGTCATCTGCGACGAACAGGGCTAGTTTTATGTTCGAATTATGCTATTTTAGGTTCGATTTACGAATTGGGACAAATGTATAGGTTCGAGCGACTATTTCTTAACCGATTACTATGAAATTCGACACCAGCGATGGAATTGGAATACGAAAATAATTTTTAATTGAATTTATGGAATTGGGACAAATGTATAGGTCCAAGCTTGGCTATTTCTTAACCGATTAATATAAAATTCAACATCTGCGACAAACAGGGCTAGTTTTATGTTCGAATTATGCTATTTTAGGTTCGATTTACGAATTAGGACAAATGTATAGGTTCGAGCGACTATTTCTTAACCGATTACTATGAAATTCGACACCAGCGATGGAATTGGAATACGAAAATAATTTTTAATTGAATTTATGGAATTGGGACAAATATATAGGTCCAAGCTTGGCTATTTCTTAACTGATTAATATAAAATTCGTCATCTGCGACGAACAGGGCTAGTTTTATGTTCGAATTATGCTATTTTAGGTTCGATTTACGAATTGGGACAAATGTATAGGTTCGAGCGACTATTTCTTAACCGATTACTATGAAATTCGACACCAGCGATGGAATTGGAATACGAAAATAATTTTTAATTGAATTTATGGAATTGGGACAAATGTATAGGTCCAAGCTTGGCTATTTCTTAACCGATCAATATGAAATTCGACATCTGCGACGAACAGGGCTAGTTTTAGGTTCGAATTATGCTATTTTAGGTTCGATTTACGAATTGGGACAAATGTATAGGTTCGAGCGACTATTTTTGAACTAATTACTATGAAATTCGACACCAGCGATGGAATTGGAATACGAAAATAATTTTTAATTGAATTTATGGAATTGGGACAAATGTATAGGTCTAAGCTTGGCTATTTCTTAACCGATTAATATCGCGATGGAATTTTTACAATTTTTCTAAATGTCATATTGTGAAACCATAAGTGAACACTATTGAATCATATTGCAATCCTTTTGAAATTTGCAGATTTTTGTGTTTAACAGTATTAATTTAAAATCATAATCGTTTCATTTTAAATTCATTACGAAAAATATTGTTGATTTTAGGCATCTCAACTCAAGCGAAGCGCTAGAGCGAGAGAGATGCCTTATATCCCCGCTATTGATAATAAAGACAGACTTATAGACCTTGATGAGATAAGAACAAAATGGTATGGCTAAGCTCTTTAGGTGGTCGGACTCCAAAGTTATAGACGCTTAAAGATTTCCTTTACAATACATTCACGTAAAAAACAAACAAAAAACAATGAAAGTTCATAATAGAACCAAAAACGAACAAAACTGTTTATACATGTTTAACATTTTTTTTTTCCTTTCAATGAATTAAAATGATTTTGTTTGGATGTATATAAATTAGTGTATATAAACTAGTAAGTAAGGTATATAAAACTACTACACAGTATGTGTAATGATCACACAAACAATGTTTGAACAATTAGTGTGAACTTTCATTGATAATTAAATGATTTTGTTTGAATGTTTATGTATGTATGATCAGGAATACATTTATTAAATTCGTCAAATTTGTTGGTTTGATAGAACACATGTTCAAAAATTTTTTTTCCTTTCAATGAATGAAAATGATTTTGTTTGAATGGATGTATGTATATAAAGTAGTGTATATAAACTACATAGTAAGTATGCAATGTATATAAACTATTTTTCTGTAAGTGTTACTTATATTTTCTACTGTTTTTGGTACAAACTACAATTTAACACTAGAACTACCGACCGGTTAAATGACCGGTTATACATTTATTAAATTCAATTTTTTTAATTATTAATATTTTTGTGGGAATCTGTGTAATGGCTTTTAATATGATAACAAAGTAATTATGTTAAAATTCATCATAAACATCCAAAAACATATTAACATAATAATTAAAAAAATTGAATTCAATAAATGTAAAATTCGTCATTTTGACGGGTGGGGCTTCTAGTGTTGAAATTGAAATATGTAAAGATTATACGGGGTTACGAGTTACGACAATAATACTTACAGAAATATGTATGTAGTAAATTTTATGTTGTGTTTATACCGCAAATACTACGGCTTGTATAAAAGCGTTTATTTTTAATTACGATAGCTAAAATATCGTATACATATATGTATGTATTTGCTAAAAAATAAAAAATTTCAATTTATCGTCTTAAATTAAAAATTATCAACGATGAATTGAAATTTTGTATTAAAACTGTTAAAATTTTAAATTCTGTTCTTAGTAAATGCACGATGTCATGGCTATCGTTAATTAAAGTTCTCGACGCTCCTTCTCAATGTGTACCGGCCTTAATGGTATATGTATATGTAGATATTATATAGACGAAATTGTTGAGATGCCGGTAATGCGATTACATCCTGTAATGGGTTTCCTACTTTTTTTCTAACAACGTACAATGTTACGTTAACAATTTTCACTTACAATTTTTCTAAATGTCAAATTGTGAAACCATAAGTGAACACTATTGAATCATATTGCAATCCTTTTGAAATTTGCAGATTTTTGTGTTTAACAGTATTAATTTAAAATCATAATCGTTTCATTTTAAATTCATTACGAAAAATATTGTTGATTTTTCTAACAACGTACAATGTTACGTTAACAATTTTCACTTACAATTTTTCTAAATGTCAAATTGTGAAACCATAAGTGAACACTATTGAATCATATTGCAATCCTTTTGAAATTTGCAGATTTTTGTGTTTAACAGTATTAATTTAAAATCATAATCGTTTCATTTTAAATTCATTACGAAAAATATTGTTGATTTTTCTAACAACGTACAATGTTACGTTAACAATTTTCACTTACAATTTTTCTAAATGTCAAATTGTGAAACCATAAGTGAACACTATTGAATCATATTGCAATCCTTTTGAAATTTGCAGATTTTTGTGTTTAACAGTATTAATTTAAAATCATAATCGTTTCATTTTAAATTCATTAAGTAATATTGTTGATTTTTCTAACAACGTACAATGTTAGATTAACAATTTTCGCCTATAATTTTATCACGCAACATTTTTCTCAGTGTAGTTTTTCCACTCCTTTATGCTATTTATTTAATTTTAGCCTCAGCCAAGGCAAATTTCCTGATCTTTGGAAAATATCAAGTGTCATAACGATCCACAAAAACGGCCCCCGCAGTGATGTAACTAATTATCGTGGAATTGCAATACTATCTTGCATTCCTAAAGTACTCGAGTCAATGGTTAACAATGTTGATCTACTTCCACTCCAATCAGCGTATTAGCACACGTCAGCATAGTTTTTTTCCTGGCCGTTCACTAATTTAGCAGTCTTTCAAAATAATTTAATTAATTCTGTTGCCTCAAAAGTTCAAGTCGATAAACTTAATCACAGGATTTTAGTGAACAAGCTTAGTGAACTTAATCGCGACAATTATTCTTTTAAATTGGCTTATGTCTTATATATCAGATCGCAAAATGTGTGTCGAGATTACGATACGTTCTCAGAATGTTTTATTGCGACATCAGGGGTTTGTCAAGGCAGTCACTGAAGTCCACTATTATTTTTATTGTTAATTAACAATATTGTGGATTGTTTCAAATTTGCAGACTATATTTTATTTGCTGACGATACGAAAATATATGCAAATATCTCATGTGAATTGGATCGCGATCAATTTCAGCGGGACCTGAACACATTTTGCGGTTGTTGTGTTGCTAACATTATGTGTCTGAATGTTGATAAGCGCCACATGATCACCTATTCCAGGTCCAAGTCTCCAGTAGTTTTGACTACTTTCTAAATGACGTTAGTTTGAAGAGAGTTAATATGATTACTGATTTGGGCGTTATCTTTAGTTCAGATTTAACGGTTAACTCTTCCATCGATGCCGTTGTTAATAAAGTCTTTTCAATTTTGGGGTTTATTAAAAGAAATTCGAAGGATTTAAATGATACATTAATTTTCAAGTCACTGTATACTTCATTTGTTCGTTCACAGCTTGAGTACGCGACTATCATATGGTCCCATTCAAACAGAATTGAAAGTATTGTTCTCAGAAAATTACCGTCTTTCGAGCGTGACAATAATTTCAGACTATCACCATGTGTAGACCAATGTCGTTTTCTGGATCTGCAATTGTTACCACAAATGATGGCACTTGTGCATGTACGCTTAACACTTAAATTAGCCGTGCATGCACAAGTGCCATCATTTGTGGTAACATAAACTGTTCTGACATTCTTTGACGTTTTAATATTTGTGCTCCTCAACGCAACTAGGCCTCCGACTAATTCTTCATATTCCGATTGCAAGTAGCAACTACAGCTTCCATGGCCCTATAGCGCGTATTCAACGAGATCTAAATACCGTAGTGGATTGTTTTGATTTTAATATTTCCCGAGATGAATTTAAAAAACCAATCGCTATGTTTTTGTTTTAAATGTTGTTTTAAAATGTGTTGTGTTAATAATTGTTAGAACTATTGCTGCTGTTTAGTAACCTTTAATTTTTTATTTTATTCAATTGTTTAGCTTTTCATTTAAAAATATTTTGTATAATGATGTAAACCATTTTTGCATATATGTACGTTGGTTAATAAATAAATCAGAACTTATTTTTCGAATATTTTATCTATTTATATGCAACCAATTTAAGCAAAGTATTTTTATCTAAATCAGATCTGAAAAGTAATCTGGTAGTTTGGTTTCGTACAGATAAGCTCGCACGATCAAAAAGTTCGGTTTACTCATCAGGTAGCTACGCCTACGACCAACGGACCAAACTACAAAAATAAAATTCTAAATTCATACATTAAGTATGACGAAAGAATGTATTGACTTAGCGAATTATATTCACTAAATCAAGTGATGTTGATGTCGGCAAAAAAACGCCAACGTATGACTATGTTGCAATTTGCATCCTACCGACTTGTTATACGCCAGGGATCTTCACACATTCACCAATTGAAAAACCTATTTCAACAATATATTATCGATTTGTATGTTAGAGTTGAATGGGAAAGATTAAATTATATTCGACAGAATCAGTCGAATCTTCGCGTTGAACATTGCAGAGTATTCCAGGATTTAGTTCTACAGCATGCGCACTTACAAAATCTTACTGTGGGAAAACTGTCCGGAAATTCGGTAAACCAGACATTAACTTACGACTCGTAACAATAGCGTGTAATCCGAATTGGCCAGAAATAACTTCAGAGTTGGGTGAAAATGTAAAGCCTGCTGATCGTTTTGACATTGTATTTCACTGCAAGCTAAACGAGTTGAAGACAGATATTTTAAAAAATAGTGTCTTGGGAATTGTTGTCGCCCATGTGTACGTTATAGAATTTCAAGAGAGCCATATGCTTCTGATACTTGATAAAGACTCCAAATTTCAAGAACCAGTTGATATTGATATATGTGTTAGTGCTGAAATACCTGACTCGGTACGCTTCCCAAGGCTTTATAGTACTGTCGTTTCATGTATGATCCATGGGCCATGTGGTGTTCGTAATCCAAATGCACCATGCATGAATAATAAAAAATGCACAAAAAAATTCCCGAAGGATTTTTTGGGAGAAACGGTTGAAAATAATACGGGATATCCAAAGTATCGCATGCTTAATAATGGAATAATTCCACGAAAAGGTGTTCACCTACTGAAATACAACGCCCACATACATGTGGAAATTTGCTCCAGTTCAGTGAAGTATACCATTTTAAAAATGTATATAAAGGATATGACTCGGCATGTATGGAATTCGTTAGAGAATGAGGGTCATCACTAGAATATGATGAAATTGTAACATATGCAAATATGCGATATGTTAGGTCACACGAGTGTATTTGGCGTATTTATGCGAACGAAGTGCATCACTGATCACATACAATAGTTCGTTTAGCGGTCCATGATGATGGCTTCCAGAATGTGTATTTTCGAGAAGGGGTGAACAAATTGCACTTGATGTATCAAATTCAAAGCGTACAACATTAACAGCATGGTTTGATTTAAACATGCGTGATCAAAATGCTAACCAATATTTGTATAATGACATCCTGCAATATTACAAATTTACTAACAACGGATGCCACGCCAAAGAGGTATTAGCAAAGTGATTGGAAGATATACGGGGTCGCGCCAAATGATCATACCCGATTTTATCATACAATGGGGTAAACTTGGAAACCTTCAAAAAGCAGCACTTTCACGAGGTATACTTGAGGACGATTCCGAGTGGCACAACTGATTGGAATAAATGCAGAGCATGAATCTGCCACGACAACTGCTGGAACTGTTTTCTTATATTTGTTGTTTTTGTCAACCAACGTCACCAAACCAATTGTGGATGAAATTCAAAGCTTATATGACAGAAGATATGGTTGATATTGATGAATCTGCATCTGAAAATACAGCATTACAGCAAATCGATCAAAATGTAAGAGCTAATGGTTTAGACTGCGGCGGGGTCGGTCTACCAATACCGAATATGTTACGATCAATTATCTATGATCATTTAAATAATGATCAAAAAATGTTGTAAATCGGATTCTAGCAACCTCAAGTCATGCCGAAGCTAATTTGTTGTTCTCGGAAGCTCCTGGCGGATGTGGTACGACGTTGTTTATTTATGTATTTTGAGTATAGTTCGGGAGCGAGGTGACATAGCTCTGACAGCTGCCTGGACTGGAATAGCGGCATTACTATTAAATGGCTGAACGACACTCCATCGTTTATTCGGTCTCCCTGTACTGGTAATATCTTCGTCCGTTTATTCGATAAAACATATTTATATATTTTCAATGATGAGGCATCGATGATACCAGCAGCAGCAGGGAACTGTATAGATATTACTTCATGATATTATGAAGTGTGAGGACGCGTTATTAGCTAACGTTCCAATGGGTGGAAAAGTAATACTTTTCGTTGGAGATTTCAGACAAGTCTTACCAGTGGTGCCGTTGGCAAGTAAAGTTCAAATCCTCGAATCGTGCATTCAGACAAGCGAAAATGTTCCAAGTGGTTGCTTCAATTGGGAAATCGAACACTTCAATGTACTCATGGACCCAACATGCTTGAGATTCCCACCAATTTGATATGCGAACAAAACTCAATTGTTCATCATATTTTTGGTAATTCTATGGATCCTCATAATATAGATCAGTATTCAGTAAGAGCAATTGTTTGCCCGTTAAATAATAATTGCTACCATACAACAAAGAAGTGCTAAATTTAATTGCCGTATCTATTCGATCATCACAACGGATCCTCCAGAAATATTAAGCATATCAATACCATTAGAATATATTAATTCTATTACACCTTCTGGAATGCTACCACACAATCTAATCTTGAAAGTTGGTGTAATAGTTATGCTTATCATTATCAGGAATTTGAATTTAGGATCAGGTTTAGTCAATGGTGTCCGCATGGTGGTGATTGAATTATTTGGAAAATCTGCAAAACTAGAAGTAATTACAGGTGTTGGAGAAGGTAATATTATTTTTATTCCAAGAATAAAGCTGATAACTACTGATCCAAATATGCCATTTACAATATGAAGATTGCAATTGTCAATAAGACTCGCATTTGCTACCACTATAAACAAAGCGCAGTGGCAGACGTTTCAAAAAAATTGATATCTACCTACAATACCTAAACCAGTATTTACTCACGGACAGCTATATGTGGCTTTTAGTCGTGCGAGGATCCCACTGATGTCAAGGTAGTTATAAATAAATATATTTTGCCTATAAAAATTCGAAAAAATCGATTGATTTAATAATTGGTAAGCACTTTTTTGTGTGTAGTGTTTCTGGGTAACTACATATTTTCACTTAATTTAAACATTAATTATTTTATACAAACTGTAATTACTTAATAGAAATACTAAAATGTTTCTGACAAATATTTAACTAACATTCTTTTTTTCAGTGTGTTATTTATGAAAATACACCTTAACCTGATTTTACACGGTAAATCGTGTAAAAATGACTGTGTAAAAGCAGGTTTAGGTATACACAATTTCTGGCACCATGATCCCTGGGTTAGTTTAATTTTAGAACATTACCCAACACTATATTTGATTGGTTCAATCAAAAACTGCTAATCACCCTATTTGATTTTTTTGGGGCTAAATAAATGTATTTGTTTTTGAAGGATTAAAGCAAAAATAACATTCCAATAAATTTTCGTTTATAATCGAAATTTTTACGCTTCCATAATAAAAAGGGATGGTGTTTAGATATCTAACTATTATTTCATTTTTGTTTATAGATTCGGTTATGTATACGAGATTTTTTTTTTGTATGTTTATATCCTGGGAGTGTATATAAATACATACATATTATGTGAAATATAAACAAGTCCATAAAATAAGTTTTTAAAAAGATTCGCTTTGGGAGAAATCAATTTTTTGTATTATTACGATTACCAATATATAACAACCGCATGCGAAGCATGAACCGCTAGAGAAATTTTAACGACTGCCAAATGAAACACAAGATGTGTTATTCGTATAGCAACGTACATATATTATATACTGAATTTTGCGTATTATACAATATATTTCACCTTATGTGTCTAGTTTTGGGCCAAATACATATTTTTTTATTTTTTTTTTTGGGTTTCCCATTGTAATTTCGAAATGTAAATATTTGGTTTGGGCCTACTTTAAACACATGTACATATGTATGTACATACTGTAAAGAAAATGAATGTATGTACACATATATATGTAGCTCCTTATTTGATCTGACTAAACATATACCAGAACCGATATGTATAGAGCCAAAATATTAATATTGAAAAGAATAATTTTTGTTTGGAAATTTTGTAAACCTTTTTAATCTTCGAGTTTTTGTTTTTGGGGATTTTTCTTATTATTATTTGTTGGTAAACGAGACCCCTTCATATTTACATACAGCCATGTGTATGAATGTGTTATCTTTTTAGTACATTTAATCACACAAACGAATACGAGTGTATTATATTTCTCCATAATATATTTTCAGTTTTGCATATACCAAACAAAAAAAAAATTAATTTATAGAATTAAAAATAATAAATAGGCAAAAAGGAATTCTTGTTTTAATTTGAAGCTTAAAATTCATTTTTATTGTAATATATATAATATCACACAAATTAAATATAATATAATTAAATTAAATTCTAAATAATTTTGAAAAGGTTATAAGGACATTAATTTTTTGTTTTTTATTTCAGCAGGAGATATTATTTCGGTATGTATTATGAAAATATATCAACCTCGAGGATAGATAGATACATTTTTTGGTTTGTTGTATTAAATTTCATGTATTTGATCCGTATATAAAATTTTTATGTTTTCAGTTTGATTTAGAGGCATCCAAAAGTATCATTTTTCTAAAGTATATTGTGCCATGCTCTATAAGAAGATATAGGGATTCCCTTACTCTTTTGTATATTGTATCAGTTTAAAAAAGATATACTTGAATAGAAAAATGAATGGTGTAAAATTGAGATACGGTATCGTTTGTTTATGTATATACCTTTAGCAACCATAAAAATTGATATGTACATTGTAGATGTTCAAGTACGAGAAAGAATAGACTTACATTTGTATATACATAGAAAATAAGTGTTTTTCAAATATTTGAAAATTATTCTCAATGACATAGCTTTGTAAATATCATTATTAGGGAAACCATGTTGAACACGAATATTTTACCGCCCTAAAAATAAAATTGTAAATTTTTTTTTTTTTTTATGGTAAATTAAAGATCTCTTTATACTTTGATCTCGGTAATTAAAGATTCTAGGAAAATAAAAACTGTCTTACTGAATCCAATGGGATGGGTACACATTTTTTTATTAAATAAAACTGTTATAAGTGCCGGTTACGCAGTTACTAAACTGGCTGAACAAAATACGAAATTTATTCATTGACGTTTAAAAGAGCTTTTGGTGGTCTGTTAGCATTAGTCAAAGACAAAGCAATCAAAATGGCAAATATGTAAATCATAAAATCAACTTGGCTAGAAGTTAATTTTATTGTGAAAGACACTTGTTATTGGTGAATTGTGTTGTTCTGAATATTTCTGTGGAGATAGATATTTAATTTAATTTATATTACATACATTAAAACATAGAAACAAGTTGGTGTAATACGACATTATGGATGTACGTATTAAAGCCGATATTCCTTTATCTTCGTGGTCATTGTTTATGTGCTCTGTGCTGTGGATCAACTTTAGAAGTTTATCTTAAATTGATTTTTTTCAATTCTGTAATGTCTGCAGTGCATATTGATGAACGACTAATGATCGTTGGTGATTTCAATCTTCCAGGCATTGTTTAGTTTGACGTTGATGGTGTTCCCACGCCCTCTTCTAACGATCAAAAAGCATTGGCCATCACCGATTACTTTGCTAGTATAGCAACCAAGCAACTGAACCAGATAAGCAACAGTCGAGGAAAACTATTGGATTGGGTATTTTCATCTGATGTTATATATCCGGATATTTTTTCATGTGAGGATTTTACTGGATGTGGGAGTGTCTACCATAATGAAACAAATTTCGAGAACACTAAACTTACATCTCTGACGAAATTTGCCACAGACTTTCCGGTGGTTGATCCAGTACATCATTTTGCAGCCGGCTAGGTTGCAGCGAATGGGGTGGTTCATTCTGGACCACCGAAAAGCTAGAATTGCTATGAGAAATTTAAATGTTTGGTTAATATTCAGGTAAAATCAAAACATCGGCTCGTTACCACGAGAATTCACAAAAAATAATTTACGGTATCATTATCACTATAATTTCATTTAGTTAAATTAAATAAACAAAAAAAATAATTTTTAAGAAAAAAATAGTCTATTTAATGAATAAAAGAAATAATAAAATAAAATTTACCGTCACCAAGAAAAATTTAATTATTTACAAATTTAATCTTAAACTAATGAAAAACTAATACCATGGCCATAAAATAAAACTAAATTTACCGGTAAAATCTGTATAATAATTATGACAATTAATTGCTTATTTGTGGACAACTATTATTGATGACTCAATCTGATCGTAAAATTTGTGTTTACTACCTACATATTTCCGTTGATCATTATACCAATTAACTTATAGAGCTCATTTCTAATGTTGAGTAATGAATTTTTTTTTTTTTAGTTAAAATTTTAGAGTTCAGTTATGCACTTATTACTAGTTATCTTAGTAAGTAGTAATATTTGTCTATTATGTACTTAAATTATTATTATTATATTAATGCATATTCCGACATCTGCAATTTGTTTTTATTGTATTCAATTTTTCACAGAGTGGTTCTTAATTGGGTTTAAAGTAATTAGATTTTTAATTTAGTTTAGGATTAATTTGTATTATAATTATTTTACTGTTGTGTTAAAAAAAAAACTTTCACAGCACATCACGTCCATTTTGGTTAATACCAACACTTCTCAAAATTGTTTCTATTTCTTATTTTAGAAAAAATGTCACCAATAATTTTGCTTATGTTTTATCCTAATTTATTTATTATGTTTATATTTTTTCGTATTATTAATTAACTAGTGTTCTTAATATTTATTATTATTCATTTTTATTTTCTTTGCACACATCACTTAATTGTTCAAAACATATGTTTTTTCATTAACTAATTAATTTTAAAATTTCTTTTTCTTTAAACTCTATTTATTTTTTTCTCATTCAAAAACATACTACCATGAGATCACAGTACACATAATAAAGGTAATATATTGCGCATATGCCAAAAATTACAAAAACAACAAATTGAAAAAATGGCGGAACATAGAGACCTTTTTATAATAATATGTATACGTATGCATATGTACATGCCTAGTAAAATTTAAAAAATAGAAGTTATTTTCAATAAATAAATAAAAAAGTTATTTAAATAAATAAAAAAGTTATTTAATTCAAATAAATTTATTTATCTAATTATTTTATTTAGTATATTTAGGTCTCAAACATTCGCCATATTGGCAATTTTTGACAGCTGCGCAAAAATGAACGAAAATAGAACCAGTGAGTATATTACCTCTATTTTGTGTACTGTGCCATGAGATACTCCTCGTTTCAGTTTCTGAACCACTCTCCTTTTTTTTCCTCAGGAAATATACAGAGATGTTGTACCATCACTTTCGATTCGTTTTCGATATTGTGTTGTCTCTTCTAACATGAACAAAATTGCACTCTATTTCGCTTTTTCAATTAAGGTCGAGTCACAATGAATCCGCCCCATTTCGTTCCGTCGTTCTCCGTCTCGTATTTTCCGTTTAGTGGTTACATTGCATCCGTTCCGTCTGTTTAAGCTGACATTTGAAAAACAAATAAAAAAATAAAATGTAAAAGATTACGAGACTAAAATATTTTTATCCAATTTTGATGTATAATAGCCCGATAACTAGACTGATTTCAAATAAAGAAAATGTAAAATAACCCATTGTTATTGTATAACCCACGCTGCTGGGGCAACGTGAGTTATATTTTGTATAACAAAATATTGAGTAGTCATTGGAAAATTATTCGTAGATTTCGTAATTTACGTCAAAGCAACACGTCATATAAATTTAAAGAACGGTCACTTTGATAAAATGTATTTCAAAATTCAATGCTACAGTGTGAAAACGCAAAATGGAACTACACCAATACCTCGATTTGCGACGTTTCAAGTTGCGACGTTTCGAATTGCGACGGTACATTTGTTAATACCAAATTTCAGTTTTGCATCGCTTAAATTATTTGTTGCATCGTTACTTAAATGTTTTCTTTCTGGAAATACGTCAAGGTTATTTAATAATGTTGCAATTTTATTTACAAGACGCATTTTTATGGAACGAATTGCCGTCGCAAAGTGAGGTATGGGTGTATTTCTTATTAATTTACGATTATTTACATTTATTTCAACAAAATTGGATAAAACGTTGTATGCCACTCGTGAGCAAAGAGATATTATCCACTCGGGATCCACTCGGCTATCGCCTCGTGGGACAAACTTATCCCTTGTGGATAATATTTCGTTTTGCTCACTAGTATACCATAAATAACTATTAATTAAATTTTTCTTCTCGTGAGACTATCAAACGCGACTTTATTATTTCCAACATTCATCCAATAGATCCTTCTGTTTTAACTTGTGCCCATTGTCAGAAATCGTGGAACAGACCCTGAATAAAGTCTCAGAGTCGGGCATTAATTACATTGATAACAATAGCGAAATTATGAAATACAATACTCATATATATAATAAAAAACATAACATTAATTTTTAAATATGATACAAAAAAAAAATTGAAGTCGCACCTCTAATAAGTTCACCTTAAATCTTTGACATGATAGATACCCAAGTTTTTCCCGTTTAATCCCGTAAGTTCATACGACACATTCCCTATTTTTCGTAATACGGTAGCCTTGGCAAATTTACGAGCGAGTTTGGAACAAAAATGGTTCCCTGCATTGCTCTGCATAAAGTTCTGCACAAAAACAAGTAAATTTGAACGAAATTGCTTCCCATTATTCGAAACTAAATATTCTGGAACACCAAAGATATTAAAAACTTTGGATTTTAGAAATGATATGACGCCACTGGTGCTGGCGTTCCTCAACGGTTCCATGAGAACAAATTTAGTGTAGTGATCTAATAAAATCAACAAATATGTATTTCCATTATTGTTTCTGGGATATGGTCCTAAGAAATCTATAAATAATTGCTGGTGATATTTTCCCATTTCAGGCTGGGTAGTATAATTTAGAGGTTTCGCTGTTTTACAAATCTCACAGCAACGAATATACTCGCGGACGTCACGGGACATTGAATGCCAATAAAACTGCCGCGACAACACTTCCAAAGTTTTCGCAACTCCGTGATGAGCACTTGTAGGCACATTATGAGCTTGTTTTAAAAGACTTGGCACTAAAGGTTCGGTAATTACCAATTTCCAGTATGAAAGATCAGATAGTTGATCTTAATCGCCGTTAAGAAGTATATATAACTTACCCTCGAATTCTCTGTAATTTGATTTGATGTTTGGATTTTCCTTTAACGCCCTAACTCTGCCAACGTAAATATCATCATTAAATGCCTCATCGTCAAGGTTCACATGCAGAGGAGGTAAACTCGCACCAACATCACCGACAACATCAGAGTTTATGAGAGGACGTTTAGAGATCCCTTGCGGTACTCAATATTAAAATTGAAGCATTGTAACTTGAGACTCCATCGCGCGAGTCGTCCGGACAAATCCCTTTGATCCATTAACCATCGAAGACTCGAGTGATCGGTGATTATGGTGAAAGCGTACCCCTCTACATTTCTCCACACTATGGTATGAAGGTTGATAGTTTTGCGGTGTGTTGAAATGATGAATAAATTCCGAAAGATTGGGAACATCTACAATTTCATGGACAAACTTACGATGCGCTTCATGGTACTAGTTTATTCGCTTCCAGGTATCTTCGATGTCGATACACTGATTAACGAAGTCAGGAACTGATGATATGTTCCGAACAGCCAATTTTAACTGCAATTCAGGACTCATATTTTGGCGTAATATAAAAAAATCTCTGATTCTGGCAATGGTTGATTAAGAGACAAAGTTGCATCTAGAATTTAAGAATAAAAATCCATAAAATTTTGTCTCGGCTTTTGTTTTCTAGCCACAATGGTTTGCCGCATTTCAAAATCCGTTCTTCGGTCTTGGAATCTACTACGCATCTCTTTGCTCAAATTTTTCCAATCGACAGTTCCATTGCACTGCAAATGAGACCAATACCATTCCAGAACATTTTTTCGCAACAATGTGAGCAAATCATGTACTAACTTTGTAAAAGGGATGTTATTAGACCTAGCTAAGTGTTCCACTCGATACAGGAATTGGTCGATGGGTGAACCCAATGGTATGCCGTCAAAAATAATATTCCATTTATGGATTGGAAGCAACGGTCCTTGATCATGATATACATTTATTGATTTTTGGTTCTGTGAATTTCTAACCGAATCTTTGGAGGCAGATTTTCATTACCCGAATAGTGTACTTCAGGTGTACTAACTTTTATTGGGTCAGCATTATTTGAAATAATCGGACTAGAGAAATTACCACCCATGGTAATTTATCCAGTCGGATGGAAAAATGATTTTGAATAGGTTTCGAAGTTCCTTCAGTTATTCAGTCTCCTTCGAAATACCTGCTAAAATTAATTGATTTGCTTTTGTCTTTGCAGGAACCTCTGGTTGCTTTTTAACATCTACTAGGGATGATTTGGTTTCATCTTTGCGCGAGTTATCCGAACCCGGAAGCAGTTCATTTTCTAAGCTGCGGACATACCAGCTGGTCGTTCTCCTATGTCTATTAAATCATGTTCGGTCGCTGAGTCAGAGTCATCAGAATTCGAGTCAGATGATCGTGAGGGAGGTGATTTCTCTAATGCTTCGGAAACAGATTTCTTAAAATCATTTATCGACAGCTTGGCTTCCATTAAAGACTTGAGAGCCTCTAAAACTTTCTCACATGCTCCTAACATATGAGTACAATGCGCGCAATAACTATAGGAGAAGAATGACCAAATCGGTGAAATCTACCGATTATGTGTAGAATTCGTGAAAAAAGAACTTTCAATTTAATTTCTCTTTGTTCTATCTCAGTGTCGCAAATAGCACTAACTTGAGGCTTTAATTCTTTCAATTTAGTGGAACATATTTCAAACTCTTTTTGAGGTGATTTACTAGCAGCGTAATGGGTTCTTGCAGGTATCAAGGTCGAATCCACGGATTCTTGTTTTAAACATGTTTGGAACCGGAAATATTTCGAACGAGGCATTCTATTCCTAATTCGTAAACGTTTGAGAAACGATGAACTTATTAGATTTACTTAATATACGAATTAACGAAATTCGGGAGCGATAATAATGTGTCGACTACAAAAAAATAAAATAAATATGTATATGTTTATATGTGTATGTAATATAATATATAAATTCCCTTGGTTACGAACACAACAATTCCGAAACCTGAACGTAACAAATTTTAAAGATGGTTGGTAACATAAAATAAACGATAATTGAAAAATAATTCAAATTGCTTTCCCGTACTCAAACATCTATGTCGTTCAAAATAAACAGCTAAAATAATAACTGGTATAGATGCTACACGGGAAACCAAATTGAAGGTTGAATTATATGCAGCCTAAGTAGAATACTAATATTAGTAATTCTAAAACCAAAATTAATTTGAATAATGCACGAAGCAGAAAACTTATACGTTTACTTAAACTGATACAAATTAGATATACAATTTAAAGCTTAACTCACTTATTGAATCATGTAAAATCAAAAAAAAAATTACAACATTAAATTAATGGAATCATTAAATGTTACCACTTTAAATTATATTTAGTAAAAAAAATTACAAATTAGATTGACAATTACTTATGAAAAATTACTGAAATATTACAAGTACATATCCGACATTGAACTCAAAATGTCCAACCGGACAGAATAAATGAGCTAAGTGCAGCAAGTGTAGCAAAATATCACCATAAAAAAAATATATAAAAAAAAAATAACGGTTAACTACACCATCCTTAAAACTGTTCACCCAAAATACATAATTATATATAACGTATGAAATAACAGCCAATGTTTGGGCGTCACTGTAACAGATTTCGAGAACACTAACCTTACATCTCTGACGAAATTTGCCACAGACTTTCCGGTGGTTGATCCAGTACAGCAATTCTAGCTTTTCGGTGGTCCAGAAAGAACCACCCCATCCGCTGCAACCTAGCCGGGTGCAAAATGCTGTACTGGATCAACCACCAGAAAGTCTGTGGCAAATTTCGTCAGAGATGTAAGTTTAGTGTTCTCGGAATCTGTTACAATACTCCAATAATGATAAATATTTTTCATGAAAAATGCAATACTAATTTTTCATTTGATAATTCTTTTCGTTTTGATTTTGGGCATGCTGACTACATTTCTTTAAACGAATTTCTTGTCAATTCTAATTGGGAGTTCCTTGGGTGTGGGAACCACGTGAACGCAGCCGTTTCGTTGTTCAACGAACTACTCAAGACTGATGTTGAAAGGTATGTCCCTTTAATTAAAAATAAATCTCGGTTTCGTGAACCACGGTACAATATGAAACTGCTGCACTTTGAGAAACGGTAAATTTCATTCATTATATAGGCTACATGGTGCTGATTCTAGATTCGATGCAGCTCGAAAAGAATTTAAAATTTTAAATTGGTTCTAATACAATTTGCAGATTGAAGTTGATTTGACGTACAATCCAAGAAAATTCTGGAATTCCCTAAATGGTTAAAGGAAAGCAGTTGGGTTTCCTTCACCGATGATTTATCAGAATTCATTAACGAGTTACCCTCCTGATATCTGCAATCTATTTGCCAAATATTTTGAATCCGTGTACGAACCATCCGCGATGTCATTTCGTAATTAATTTGCATATACTAACTACATAAAACATTATAGACATGCATTATAACGCGAATAATCAAAAATTTGATTTGTTTCGCCCTAAATTTAAAACATTGCCTGTCGAATGCATCCCGATCGATTATTTTCCACTTAATTTTCTTCACTTTTCACAATTTCATTACTTGTATGAAAATGTTTAATACACTTGACACTGCACCAAAGTAAAGGAATAAATAAAAAAAACTGAAATAAATAAAATTAAATTAAACTAACTTCACGAAGAGGACGACAATACACATCCATCCGCTTCGAACGTCAAAGACCGACCGGAACTCGGAGGTTTTTTCATGTTATCTAAATTCAAATTGGTACGTCAACAGAAGTTGAAATGTTTTTGTACAATTTCAACACAATTGGTGTACCGACTAGGTAGCCTTTACGGAAAGCCCGGTCGGAATACCAATTGCATCCCTTAACGGTGTCAGCTTATGTTGTAGTTCCCAGCACAAGCTGACTTATTTGATTCATAAATTGAGTGAATTTACAAAATATACCTAATCAACCAAAAACCTAAAAAAATTACATCCCAACTTTGAAGATATTTTCTTCAAAAATATAAAAATTCCCATGACAATATCCGGGCCATTTACTATTCTAATTACGCTAATGTGGGTTGTCTCAAAATTGTTTGTACATCAAATAGTGTAAAATTCCATTAGCTCTAGAGGCACGTGTCCATACGAATCATATTTTCATTTACGTTTATTTACAAATTTATTTCTACACATCAAAAGTGTGGACTCAAGTTTCAATAAATAAACGTAAATACATTTTTCATTTTTTTGTTGTTCCACCACACACGATTATGTTAAGCGTGTGTACAAAATTTTATTTTTATTTTTTGCGTTTATTGAACTGTGGGTATTCGAAACCAAGCTGAATTCCATAAGCATCCGTTGAATAAACGCAAAAACCATATTTTTTTGCAATTTGGGCAGTTCATATGTTTACACATACAACGAAAACGTGCCTCAGCACATTAGTCAATTTTCAATAAAATATTGGAGGGGTGAGAATGTAATTTGTCGATGAAAACAATTTTTTATTTTGGTCAATCAGCAGAAAAAGAGTATAAAAACTTTACTATTGGGAGGTCTTCTGAATATAAATTTGGGAGCTTTCGGACGTTTTCCTTTGACTTATTAAAAATAACTTAAAATTGAAATAAACAATTCATATATAACTTAAAAATTAGATTTTTTTTATTGACAACGTAAAACCAAATAATCAGGTAAATATGACCACTAGCATAACATACTAACACCTGGGCACCGACTGATCGGAGGTCTGTCGCCTTTCCACCAACAACGTCCACCAGTTCAAACTAGAACTAACCCCAACTAGAGACCAATTGCATTAATTAATTTTTTGAGAGCAGCCATATGCTACCCTAACCTAATTTGTATTCTTTTCATTGTTTCCTGCCAAGTTGCAATTGGCAAGTCACGATTTGGGTGCTTTAGAACCTTCATTAATTCGTACTAACTTTGAGCTAACAAGCTCATTTCTCACAATATTTTCAACCCGTGCGGCTATCAAGACCTTACTTGTGGTACCTTTTTCCACACCATTTTCCTCTACATGTCCAAGCTGCAAGAATCATGCCGCCGGTACCATCAAAAAGCAAGTAAGATAAATTTTCGATGTAATAATTGGAAGCCGGCTTTCAGCCTAATTCTACTTGTTACACGTTCCAGAAATTTCAGCAAACACACCAGTTCGGATCCAGGATTTAAAGTAAAGTGTTTCCCAGGTGGTCAAATATTACAAACAATAATTAACAAAATAAACAAGATCATTCCAGTTCTTTTATTGAGTCTATACAAATCTTAATTCAAATTGTTTCAACCATAAATTTAATACAGAATGATGAAGTGAGCATATAATTATTACAAATTAAATCTAGAGCTTCACTCAATTAACATTACAAATCAACACTACAATAAAAAACATAATGAGTCACTTTAATAAATCCAAATTCGTTTCTCTTTTTGGTCGACACCGGGGCTGATTTTAGCATAATAAAACGCAATTCCTTGGCTGAGGACACACTTTATTATCCATAAAGAAAACGAAAAGTTAGAGGTAGAACTACTGAGCTAATCAAGACGATAGATAGTTGTGAATCAAATGTAATTCTACAGGATTCTCTATCCATAAATCATTTATTCCAAATCGCGTCAAATTCGCTTCCTGACTCATGCGCTGGCTCAAATATTGTCTAGCGTGTACACAGCGAATTCCATTATTAAATCAAAAAAATAGCTCGTAACGCAACATCGTAAATACAAACGATTATGAAGTCGAAATTAAATCTTAATTTAGAAGTAAGCAAACTAGACGGGTTTGAAGTAATTCAGTTAAATTCTTGGTCAATTGTTATAAGCAATCGTTTACTAATGATTGAATCGTTTCTAAAAATCAACCATCTTAATCAAGAAGAATGAAATTTTATTACAAACCTGTGTCAAAAGTACAATGAAATCTTCTTCTTGCAAGACGACAAGCTTACCGCAACCAATGTCACGATGCAGCAAATTGGAACCGATAGTAGCATAGATCCCGCATATGTCAAGCAATATCGCTTATCGGAATCTATGAAAACCAAAAACAACAAACAGATTACCGAAATGTTGGATCCGATAGATCCGGTGGCATTAGCAAAAATCCTCCCCAAACAAAACTAATTTGTGAGCGAGTTGATGGCCAACCAATAAAAATGGATTAATGAAAATGCAACCGGTAACGGCATAATTCCGCCGATTTTTTCTTTTGAAGAGAAAAAACATCAGTGGCCTGGCCTGCATATTTGGAACAGTTGAATCAGCATTTTTTGGCGAGCGGGGACGAGGTAAGTAAGACATTCAAAGTATTAACTGGTATTCTAACAAGTTATTTTGTGTCGACAATAAATATTTTGGCGGCGCGATACGCATTTAGTAAAACTGCGATGAAACCTAACCAAACTTATCCAGAGTGGGTTGCAGATTTCCGTAGTGTAGCCAGAAACTGATGATCTCGCATAGATGAGAGACGCATAGTCATCACGATGTGGTCCGTATATCATGTTTACGAAAACAAAATCCAACACTCGATGAGGTTTTGGAAATTGCCAGAATTTATGAATCTACAACGAAAACTTGTTTGACCATAAAAGGAGAAGCCAGCCCTGCTGAAATAAACAAAATAATTAAAGAACCAGCTCCTTTTTCAAGTCACAATCGAGAACAATCAAGAAACCGTTCAAATGTTTACCGTTCGTGTCCCACGTGTATTGACGAACATATGTAATCGACGACACTGTCGTTTTATTAATACCATATGTAACCGGTGTCAGAAGAAAGGTCATATTGCTAGCGTTTTCAAGAGCTCGATCAACATCACGGCCTGGTGAGTCGAAGGAACATTATAATGGATACAGCCGACCTTCAAATTATTGACATCGTTCGAGTTCCACGCATAGTCTCAGCAGGGATCGAAATGTTACAAATTTAATTGACGTATATTCATCATCATCATCATCATCTGGGTATGCAATAAACAAAGTCTGTAATAAAATTTGGATTGGGTTCAAAGTATAATGGCCGCTCAATTTCATTCCAAATGGATACCGGTGTAACTTGTTCCATGATCGGTCTGAATATCTACCGACAATTAGGAAGTCCGACTTGCATACCCACATCAAAAGTTTTCCGAGCATATGGAGGAAATTCGATCACAGTTAAAGGTATTTGTTATGTGGAAGTCATATACCTATAAAAGTTATAAATGCACTTTACCGTTGATTGTGGTAGACCAGGAGGATATTTCAAATATTATCGGCATCGATTGGTTCGAATCCTTTAATTTTAAAATTTTACACGATAATAACGATATATTTTCAATTACCCAGGACAATTCCGCAAGCGAACTAAAATGCAAAATTTCCGAGTTATGCCACAAACACCATACTCTTTGAAAACACAACGGGACGATGTATATAAAGCTGAGATAAAGCTAAAATCTGACGCTGAACCTCGATATATCAAATCCAGGATCATTCCATTTGCGATCCAAGGCACGGTCAAGAAGGAATTGGAACGATTGGTCAAAATAGGAGTCTGGAGGAGGCAACACTAATTGTACCTGTAAAAAAACCAAACGGAGAATTTCGCATATGTACCGATTTCATGATAACGTTAAATCCACAAATCGAAACTGATCGACATCCGATTCCCAGAATCGACGAGCTGTTTTATAGACTACAAGGGGGCAATGTTTCACCAAAATCGACTTAAAAGATGCCTATTTTCAAATAGAGCTGGCAGAGGACACAAAAAAGTTTATGATACTGAACACACCTTTTGGGCTTTATCAGTTCCAATGACTACCATTTAGAATTGCCAGCGCTTCGGGAATTTTTCAACGGCTGATGGAACAACTGACGGCCGACTTAGAATTTTGTGCAGTTTATTGAGAATTTGAGATGACCTTATCAAATCTCGAATAATGCTAATGGGCCGATTGAAAGAAAACGGTTTTAGATGTCGTGTCAATAAGTGTGAGTTCGCGAAAACCAAAATAGAATATTTGGGACACATAGTCGACAAACATGGAATTCGACCCTCAAATACGGGCTTGGAAGCGATCAAAAAATTACCTTGTCCACGGAACTTGAAGAAAGTGGAATTTTTTATCGGAAGGGTAAATTATTACAATAAATTTATTCATTTTTCCAATCTAGCAGCACCATTAAATCGACTCCGATCAAAAATTTATCGTTTTCAATGGACAACAGGTGAAAACGATGCGTTTCAGAAACTTAAAGAAGCTATCGAGAACGCTGCCCGCTTGACACAGTTCCGGGATGAGCTTCCGCTTATATTAGCGACAGATGCTTCTGAATACGGTGTAGGAGCGGTCCTCTCCCATCGATTTCGGGATGGAATGGAACATCCAATAGCGTTCGCCTCCAAAACTACAGTCAAATAGAAAAAAAGCGTTGTCGATCATTTACGGTGCTTTCAGATTTTACCAGTTTCTTCACGGTAGGAGGTTTCTACTAGTAACGGATCACAAACCGCTTCTCAAGTTGTTTAGTCCGAATAAACAGCTACCAATACACAGTATTAATCATTTGCAGAGATGGGCAATTATTTTGATGAGTTATGAGTATGATATTATATACAAGCCAACACACCAGATGCGCTATCCAGATTACCCAGTGGCTCTGATCTTACATTTAATGCTAGCGATGAATCCTGCCATTTCATCGATGATTTGTATCAGGTAGCAATCGAAAATTACCCTATTAATACATCATTGATCCAACAGCACACACAATGATACCGAAATGCGCCAAGTTTTAGAATACATAAAATATGGATGGCCAAAACAGTTATCACAGTCTTTGAATCAAATGTCCTACTTGTCCGCCCGTTTTCGGCGTCAAGACACAATTTCTTCATTTAATGATATTATATTTTTACAAACAGATTATACACGCGTGGTCATTCCACCATTACTCCAGGATAAAACCTTCGAATTGCTGCATGAAGGACACTGGAGCATAACTAGGATGAAGCAATTTGCTCGACGATACTGCTGGTGGCCATCGATCGACGTAGATATAGTAAAGATGGTGAAACGCTGCGAAAATTGAACAGCTAAGGCAATTCAGCGAAAAAAGAATTCTCCGAATGGCCAACACCCACCGTGCCATGGAAACGAGAACTTTGCTGGGCCATTTATGACAAAAATGTGGTTAGTTGTCGTAGACGCTTTATCGAAATATCCGTATGTTTTACAAATGTCAAAAATAACGTCGAATTGCGTTATACATGCTCTCCAGCAACAATTTGCTATCGAAGGTCTACCCAAAACGTTAGTCAGCGATAATGGTCCGCAGTTTACGTCCGCTAAATTTCAAAACTTTTGCAGTTTAAATAATATTGAGCATCTAACGTCTGTACCTTTTCATCTTGAATCTAGTGGTGAGGCGGAACGATTCGTGCGTACTTTTAAAACGGCTCTTAAAAAAATTGTTTTGATGGAACATATTGTGAAGAGGCACTCATAAAATTCTTAGCCACATATCGTGCTGTCCCTTGGACAAGAACCTTGCTGTCATCATTAGCTGAGCCTGGACGAATTGATGAAACCCACAACGAAATTTAAAATAAATGACAGCGTGTTTAGTGTTAGAGGAACGTGGAGGAAAGGTCACATATCAAAATGTTTGGGAAGATGCTTGTACCTGGTGGTAACGAACTACAAGACATGGAAGAGATATCAAAATCAGCTTCGCCCCCGAGTCTCAGTTTCTTCTGAGACTGAACAAAAATTTCCTCTTCACAGATATCATCGCATCATGAAAGAACAACTGAAAAATTTGGAGACAAATTAGCGTTTGACCTGGCCAATGCATCATCAATCATAATACTTAACCAACCGTCATCTAGAACAACCCTAAGCGAACTAACGGATATCCAAAAGTCAACCCGATCACAAGAAATATCGAACAGTGAAGCTCAACCTGATTCAGTGAGACGCTCAGTACGAGTACCAACAAAAACTGTTCGATTTCAATATTGATTTATTTAATCAAATTTATTCAGTAAAATTTTAATGTACATGTTGCCAACTTTAGGAAGGAGGAACTGTTGTATCTCATTTTCATTTTTATCGTATAAAACACTAAAAATAGTCTCCTTCCTGAGGCTGCGTAAATTATGCAAACTAACTTCCGTCTTCCTGACTATTGTAGCACTTTTCAAGCTGAAGTAACTACCATAAAGGAAGTCGTAGACTGGTTTAGGTATATATAATATAATATCAGTCAGTGATATTCGCATTTTTACGGACAGTCAGGCTTCCATTAAAATGCTTCAATCTCACCTTCTCACGTCGGAAGTAGTCCAAAACTGCCTTTCATTTAAGGGCATTTCATTACGTTCAAAATGTTTAAGAGTATTCAGCGCTTCATCAACATTTCAATTCAATTGGTTCAATGAGTATGTAGAAAATAATAATTTATGGTATAGCTATGAATCAGTCTCTGTATATGCCGGACTTCTTTAAACCGCCACCTTAACCTAACCTAACCTACCACCAACTAGATTTCTTGATAGTGTTCGTGTCAAGATCTTCATAGTTGGAACTTTTGTAGGATTTGCTATTTCTAATTTTTCGCACAAAAAGGGGCCACTGGTTTTTATTTCGGATTTCCTTTCACAAAATGTTTCAACAAGCGGTTCATTTAAACCATAATACATACTTGGAGTATAAATATCTCCAAAATAAAAGCTTTTTATCAAAAATGTTGGTCTTTTCAATGGATATTATACGCATTTGATATTGGTAGTTAACTTTTCTAATCGATCTCATCTTACAACGCTATTCGTTATTCTTTCAATACAAAAGCATGTTTTGACTTCTTATTTTGTATTATTTATTTGTAACAACAAATGTTAACAAACTATTAAATACACGGTAAACAAATAAAAATTAACTAACAACAGGCATCAACGTATCGTTGTGTCGTCTATTCAAAATTTAGATCAAAAAACTTTGAGAACGATTTTTATTTTTTTATTTTGTGTAACAAATGCGGTTAATTAGAATATTATGTATCAACCAATTAACACATTTGACAACGGTGCCGGTGATAGTAAAACCAAATATTTTTTGTAAAAATTCGATTAATTAAAATATTATGTGCTCACCAATTAACACATTTGACGACGGTGACAGAAAAACAAAAGATTTTTTCTAAAACTTCAGTTAAATTCCGTCCGTACTAAGCCAAACATTAAAAAAATGTATAAAATCGTTAAAAATTTAATAGTCGTGTATCTAATTGTGCATCAAATATCATTACCATTAGTGTGCAATGCCAAACGGGAAGTAGTGCGCCAAAAACGTAGTTTCTTTAAATTTACACGAAATTCAGCAATGGGATTAATTGTAGCGATTGCCGTACCACTTGACTTACCCAAACGGAACGTCTTTTTGTCGTATAATTTTGAGACAAATTACAATCTCGCCTCATCTACAACAGATATTATACCGGGTGTATTGAATCGTCTTGAATTGGTTCGTTCACTAGATGCAAACGGTGATCCAATCGAAGGAAATATTATCGGAAATTCAAGTGGTTTGCAGCACTATAGTCAAGGTGAAAAATTATTGAGTCGACGAAAAGTTTATAAAATGTTGGAACATAAATTAACGAGTTATGGATATAATGGAACACAGTGCCTGTTGCGGACGATATGTGAAACGGGTGAAACACCTCTTCGGGTACACAACGGATTATTGGGTGATTTATTTCATATTGTGTTTACACCAACAAGTTCGAAGAAAGAAAATCTCGATAAAAGCTATTATGATGCTGAGGCACTGGGTGGTACAATAGGCTGTAAAGGGTATAAGGAACATTGCCCGAAAAATATTTTCGATTACATAACAAAGATGATTTAAAAGTAACAATAAATTTATAAATTACAAATTTTATAGTAAAAAAAATTTCGTTTTGTTTCATTTTGGTTATCATTCACTATAATAGCATTGTCCTACTCCTCCTCGAAACAGATAGTTACAAATATAACGGTTTGCAATAAAACTTTTAAGATATACCTGTTGTACTTCCATGTGAAGTGGATCCGTGAAGTGTTAGATGGCGATATTTAGTATGAACATCAGTAAATTTTATTGTTATTGGTCAAAATTTATTTTTTATTGTAGTTAACAATATTGAATTCCAACCAGTCTTCCATATAATTATTTCTTTTGGTGCAGAGTGTTACGTGAATATAAATAGCTTTTGGTTGTAAAAACCCCACCAAAGTTGTTTTTAGTGTGTAACTAATTTAAAAATCGAGGGTTCATTCACGGCTTGTAAAAATGTTGTGTCGCATCTTAAATCCGAATCGTGAAATAAATTGATAAAAACACAAAGTTAACGAGATAAATAAGAGATGGCGCTGAGGTGTGATTATTAATGCCACAATCCAGTAGATGGCGTTGTACGATAACTTAGGCGTTGTGCAATTTGGACAGGTGTCCTTTTCGTATTGTCATTTTCGATTGTGCGAACGTGTTATTTTTCTTGCTGCTATTAAATTGGAAATTTGAGTATTAATTCACTGTTTTATGATATTCGAATTGTGTGCATTGCATTCATAAACGGTGTTTACGCCGCATAGGTTTTTTAAATCCATCGTATAAAGTAGGTAAATGCTCAATTGTATAAAATATTAATTTTACATGTAAAGCAGGTGGAACAAGTTTATGGCTTACCAATAATTTTTTTTTTGTATTATCATTGTTAATTTGTCATCGATAGAAAATGGATGTATCCATCAAATATAAATACGAGAAAATTAAATTAACATTTTTTTTTTTAAAGTAATAAAGTGGTCATCGTTTTTTTTTGTTCAAATTAAAGTTGATTGAAGGATATTCGTGTGAATGGATTGCTGCAGTTTTTTTTTTATTTTTTAACTGTAGCAAATTGTGTTTTGTATACGATTACTTTATTTGCAATTACAACACAAATAAGTTAAACTCGTAGAAAAAGAGACATTTGTGCCGAAACACGGGAATCACGCAAGTTTTGAAACGGGCTTATATTATTTTACCTAATAATATTTTGAGATGTAATTTTGTCATGTTACAATCTTAATGTTCCTGTAAAATATCACGTGTTAACGGTAAATTCAGTTGCGAATTGCTGTATAGTGAATAGGTTGATCAGTGATTTATCATTTGAGAACATTTTTGTCATAGTGTTCCAGTGTGCGCTGTAACAACCGCAATTTTATGAGGTGAAATATCATTTAATATAACGAGGTTTTGGTGATTTCCACAAACATTTTTTAATCTACCTAATGGTATGAAACTGGTTCGTGGTGACGTAATTTTCAAAGTATACAGTGAATTATTTTGTATATAAAGAACTTAAGTTAAACTTTAGTGCGCGATATATTTTATTCAGTTACAAAAGGCAGTAAAAATGAATATCATCATAATCTGAGTGTGAAACTGTGCAACATTCAATAATTATACTGTAAAATTATCTAACAAAAGGCGTGCAAGCGGAAGTGCTTTAAAACAAAGACATTACCACATTTATTTGTTACCAAGATGGCTGAAGTAGCTAAACTGAAGCAAACACGAGGTACAATCAAAGCTACTTTGACAAATATTAAGAAATTTGCGGATGAGAAAGCTGGAGAACCACCTGAGAACCAAGTAATCAACAAAGAACAAATCGAAACGAGGCGTGAGAAATTGGAAAAGGCATGGAATGAATTTCATGACATAAACGATTCAATTGCTATTTTGTCGAATAGTAATCAACAAGCCGAAGTAGATGAATTTGAAGAATCGTTTTTCGACGCTGAGCCATCCTGCGGCGTCTATTGAAAACACGTCTGCCCAGCGCTAATCTATTACCAGAAAATAGTCTAGTAACCAACAGAACATATTTGAATGTCGATAAGTCTTTATTGCATGGCGATGTACGTTTGCCTCGAATACAAATTGATTCATTTGCTGGCGATTATTCCAAGTGGCCCTCATTTTATGATCAATATATGAAAGCAATTCATAACAACGAGTCACTTACCAATGTCAATAAATTTCAATATCTGAAGACATTATTAAAGGGTGATGCCGCTGAGTTATTGCGACATTTACCAATTACTGAGGAAAGTTATGTTGAGGCTTGGGATAAGTTACTTAAACGTTTCGATCGTAAAAAAAATATTATCAAGGGCTACATTGAACTATTTATGAATCAATCAAATGTACATAAGTCGTCGTCCAAAACCTTGAGGTCATTATGCGATGTCAGTGATCAAATATTAAGGGGCATTCGATCATTGGGTAATTTATTTATTTATTTATTTATGAGTAATGAGTGGGAAGGTCGTGATTCTTGGCTATTATATGTTTTGTTAAAAAAGTTGGATCCAGAAACACATCAGTTATGGGCAATCCATTCCACCGATAATGCAAAGCCAACAATTTATGACCTTTTACAATTCTTGACTCGAAGGTGTGATGCATTGGAATGTACCGCAATCAAACGGCCATCTATAGTAAATAATAAACAATCAAGCACGAAGATTTATGCGGCTACAAATGAAGATACATATATCATTTAATTCTTGTTCTATGTGCAAAGGCAATCATCCATTATATCGATGCTTTAAATTCAAAGGTTTAAGGCCACTAGCAAGGAGACAATTCGTATTAAACAATAAACTGTGTGGAAATTGCTTCCGTTCTGGTCACTATTCAAATGACTATGAATCCAACCGAAAATGTTTGATGTGCGCAGAAAAACACAGAATACACTACTACATATTAGTGATAAGTCTAATAATAACCACACCTTAGTTTCTGTTAAACCAACGAATACGTCACTCATTTATGGTAACAGTACGAGCCTCAATCAAATTTCATCAATTAATACTACTACTTATTCATGTGCATCCAACAAAACAAATGAAGAACATAAACAATTATTAGATCCAAAAGACGCAACATATTATAATAAGATAGAACCAGCATCAAATTGTAAATCCAATTCTTCCCAAGCAATTTGTTCAACTACAGCTTATACCTGCGAAGATTGGTCATCTCAAGGTTTATTGTCCACAGTGCAGTTGAATATTATTGATGAAAATATTGTTATTCACAGGGCTAGAGGTTTGCTGGATAGTGGATCCCAATCATAACATTAATAACGGAGTCATTGGCGCAACGGCTTAAATTACGAAGATTTCCGACGTCCTGTATGGTTAGTGGATTGGCAGCAAAAGCAGCTGCTTCAGCTCGAGTATACGTGCAATTAAAGGTGACATCAATTCATTCCAACGAAAAGGTATTAAATGTAGACGCATTAATCTTGCCAAGACTAATAATGCAAATTCCATCCAGTCAAGTAAATAAAACGAATTGGGAAGTAGTCAGAGATTTAAAATTAGCTGATCCTAATTTTGCAACACCCGGACACATTGACTTGATATTGGGAAACGACGTGTTTCTGGATGTACTGTTACCCGAAAAATTTGTTATTTAACCGAAGATAATAGCGCAACATACGATATTTGGTTGGATTATTGGTGGAAAGTTGGTAACAAAAGAGCCAACTGAAAAGTTGCTTGCATATCACATAACGACAACAACAAATCAGGAGGAACTACATCTTCTAGAAAATTTTTGGCGAATTGAAGAGGTTTGTACTGAAAGACAGCCTAAATTAGAAGATACAAAGTGTGAAGAATATTTTAAGGCTACAACAAAGAGAGAAGAGGATGGCCGATTTTCGGTTCGATTGCCTTTCAAAGAAACGTCTAAAGTGCTAGGATTATCCTTGTTGAGTGCTGAACGACGACTGCTATCAATGGAACGAAAATTTGTGAGAAGACAGGAACTAGCAATTCAGTATCGTCAATTTATGGACGAGTATTTAACTCTAGGGCACATGTAACGTATTCCAAGTGGTGACCTAACATTTGATAAGCCACATTTTTATTTGAATCATCACGCAGTGTGCAAGGATTCAAGCACTACTACGAAACTGCGTGTAGTTTTCGATGGGTCGTGCAAGTCGTCGTCTAGTGTATCAATCAACGAGATTTTATTACCTGGTCCAACTGTTCAAGATGACCTCACCTGCATACTATTACGTTTTCGTATCCATTCCATTGCTATATCATTGCTATATAAAGATCGTGACTTTCAGCGAATCGTTTGGCGCGACGATCCAAATAAGCCACTTCAACATTATAGGTTAAATACAGTAACATATGGAATTACTAGTGCTCCATTTTTAGCAATTCGAACGATGCTTGAATTAGCTAATATTCATGAATCAACTCATACAAACGCTGCTTCAATCATAAGGAAGGATTTTTACGTTGATGACATGTTGATTGGGTGTGAAGAGCATTCAACAGCACTAGTAATTTACCACCAAATATCGTCATTGTTACATGAGGGTGGTTTCAATATTCGAAATTGGATATCGAACAGCGTGGTACAGAAGAATCACTTTCGCTAGATAATGATACAACGTATTATAAAACATTAGGATTACACTGGAACCCAACTCGAGATGTTTTCCGTTATAAGGTTAATCAAATGGCGAATGTAAAATTAACCAAACGAAGTTTACTTTCCGAAGCATCCAGGGTGTTTGATCCTCTAGGACTTCTAACACCAATTACCGTCCAATTCAAGATCCTATTTCAAGAGGTTTGGAAAAGAAAGATTGACTGGGATGAAGAGCTTCCTAAAGACATATCTGGCAAGATATTAAATCATCATTAAAATTATTGGAAACTATCGAAGTCGGTAGATGTATTACAATATCAAAATTCGCTACGATGGAGATGCATGTTTTTTGTGATGCCTCACAACAAGCATATGGAGCAGCTTCCTATCTGAGAACAAAGAATGTAGCTGGCGATGTTGTGTTAAAATTAATAGCAGCAAAAAGCCGAGTTGCACCAATGGAAACGGTTACCCTATACCACGCCTTGAATTGTGCGCTGCTGTTTTGGGAATCAAACTTTTCAAGTACTTACAACAAGCTCTTGGATTATCATACGACAATGTATACGCTTGGACCGATTCTCAAGTAGTATTAGCTTGGTTATCCGATCATCCAAGTAGGTGGAAGAACTTCGTGGCTAACCGTACATCATTCATTCGAAAAACATTACCAGAAACCCATTGGAACTACGTAGAGTCGAAGTTAAATCCTGCCGATCTTACTTCAAGAGGCTTGACCCTACAACAATTAGCAAATAACGTGCAATGGTGGTCAGGACCAGCATACTTAAAATTAAAAAAGTCATTTTGGCCACTTGTTTCCAACAAAACGAACATTATAATCTTCCTGAACAACTCAAGGTGAAAATATTATCAAATTATGGAACGTGTGAATCGAATCATGTCAAGATGGCCAGAAAAAATTTGTAAACATCTTTTTAACCACTGTTCATCTTTACAAAAGGTTTACCGAGTTTTAAGTTATGTTGTTCGGTATCAAATCAATACATTTTGTAAGAAACTTAATGTTAAAGTTTCAGAGCGAAATGCCCTTAATGTTCAACTCATATTACCCCTAAACGTAATGGAATTAGAAATTGCTGAAAATATATGTACTAGATGGGCACAGGCTGATGTATTCAAAATCGAACTCAAGGCATTACAGCAACGAAGAAATATTAATCGAAACAGCAAATTATTAATGTTGACACCGTTCATTGATAAAAATCAAATTATACGAGTTAGCGGTCGTTTGTCGATGTCGGATTGTGATTACAATATAAATTACCGAGGAATCATATTTATTCATGGAATGTGATTAAGAATATACATGAGGCTCATTTACATGTTGGTGCAAACACATTAATTTCAATCATTCATCAAAGGTATTGGATTATTGGTTGCAGGAACATGGTCCGACAACATAATATTGAAATGTATAACATGTTTCAAGCTTCGGAAACACACAAATGAGCAAATTATGGGCCAGCTATCCCAATATAGAGTCACGACAGGTAGACCTTTTTTGCATACGGGAGTAGACTATGCAGGTCCAATATGGATTCGTGATCGGTCAGGTCGTGGTCCTTTTAAACCAATAGAAGGTTACGTGGCATTGTTTATATGTAGCAGAGTGAAGGCAATTCAGATCGAGGTAGTATCAAATTTGACAACCGAGGCTTTTATAATGGCGTTACATCGATTCATTGCTAAAAGAGGCAAGCCGGTAGAACTATTATCGGACAACGGTAGCAATTTTGTGGGTGCAAAAAGGGAGATGGATGGGTTCAAAGTTCAAATTTATTCCAGCTAGATCGCCACATTTTGGAGGGTTATGGGCATTCAGCTCTCAAACAGTTACTTAACATGCAATTCACAGACAACCCAACATGTAATATCTCAAAAGCATCAGGAATGGGAAAGGTTCTTCAGGCGTGCAAAATCATTGTGTGGGATTAGACCATACATTGAAACACTTGCGAAATAATCAGGTTTCATTTGGTGGATCATTGTTGTTAATATCCGGTGACTTCAGGCAAACGCTTCCAGTTATACCTTGCTCCACACCAGATGATAAATTGCATGCCTGCATGTAACTTTTTGGAACACAGACACAAAAATGCATTTAACAACAAATATTAGAGTTCAGCTTCAAATCGATCTCTATGTTCACTAAAATAATTTTATTTACTTTTTGATTTATTTCATATAAGATTTAGCCCCATCGAAGCGTGGCCGGGTTTATTTCCAGAATATGGGCAACGGAGCCAGCAAGAAATTGAACTTAACCATTTATAAACCAATCATAATAAAATTAAGTATGCAGCTTGCAAATGGGATCAACCAGCCATCAAAATGTAATTTACCCATGATGGTACGATGGTAACCATAAAATTATTAATTTTCCCCGAGCAACGCCGGGTGTTTCAGCTAGTGTTGTATAATTTTGAACCTCAAAAGTCAGTACTCTCAAATAATTTCGAAAGAAGGTTTTCGGGGTCGCTGATCACGAATTTGAGGTCAGAATTTTAATATTCAAGATGGCAGATACAAGATGGTGGTCAAATATGGCTGAAAGATGGCTAATTTTTCGACGTTCATAGAAATCAATAAAAACTCGATCTAGGGGGTTTTTGAAGTCGGTGATCATTAATTTAGGATCAGAATTTGAAAATTCAAGATAGCAGGCCCAAGATGGTTGCCTTAAATGTCAATTTTTCAACGTTTATGAAAATCGATAAAAACATGATCTCGGGGGTTTTCGGGGTCGCTGATCACGAATTTGAGGTTAACATTTAAAAATTCTTTCAAAAAATAATAGATTCTCAATAAAAAGTGTTATGTTTAGACATTTTTTGAAAAAATATCTAAAAATACCACATTTTAACAAAAATCTGATACCTTTTTGAGAGAATTTATAAATTTTGAGCTCAAATTTGTGATCAGCGATCCCGAAAATGTTTTTATCGATTTTCATAAACGTTGAAAAATTGACATTTATGGCGGCCATCTTGAGTCCGCCGTGTTGAATTTTCAAATTCAGACTTTACATTAATGATCACTGGCCCCGAAAACTCCCTAGACCGAGTTTTTATTGATTTCTATGAACATCGAAAAATTAGCCTTTTTTCTGCCATATTCGACCACCCTCTTGTGTCCGCCATCTTGAATATTAAAGTTCTGACCTCAAATTCGTGATCAGCGGCCCCGAAAACCTTCTAGGACATACTTCTAACGATCTTTATGAACGTCGAAAAATATGTCAATGTTGGCGGCCATCTTGGATCCGCTATCTTGGAATTGTAAAAAATAAAAATAATAAATGTGTAATCTATGATACCAAAAACACTTTTGAGTAAATTAACAGAGTTAAAATTACGTTTTTATATCAATTTTATTAAAAATTGAAGACTCACTCAGAAGATATGGTCCGCCATTTTGAAAATCCAAGGACGCCATAAAAACGCCATATGGCATTAAAAAGTAGACATTCAAAGCCAAATTTTAAGCCCAAAAAAGTTTATTTATCTCAAAAAATGAAATGTGCAGATTTGACAGAGAATGCTCCTCTTTTAATCTAATTTCTAAGATGTCAATATCATTTATTATTTAGATCAATCAATCTGGTTGTTGTACTTGGTCCTTGCGCATAAACCGCTGATTTTTTTTCTGGATGTGATAATTGTTGGATTTGATGTTGCCAAACCATATCTACCCATGCTAACACAGATAGGATAAATACCTCTCTCTGTTACCACAAATTGAATTACGTGATGAAAAGTCTCTCCTCCTAGTCTGTAGTTTCTTCCTTTCAAGCAAATCTGGTGTTTCTTTATTCATATCTTCAGTTCTCGCCAAAATTTTCTGGTTTGGATCTCTTGTGTCAGATTGAACCTTGGGAGTGAGGGTTGCTTGTATTGATGTCACATGCTGGATTTGTAGTTTGCAATGTGCATCGAAACCTCATCGCCCTACGAATTGCCATGAACTGGTACTTATTTTACAGCTGTTGGCTCCATGTCGAAATCGAAAATACAGAGATGGTAATATCGACTTAATTTGATAGTGACTGGATAATGTATCTGCATGTGCACATCAAGCCGCCTTGCAATTGTCTTTAGGTGACTGTCTTGCTTATAATGAGTCTTTACCTTGTAGCCTTTCTCTCAGATTCTACACATCCTTACCACTTCTCCCGAGTTTGGTTAGTACCGTGTACAGTGGTTGTTTACTAGAAATTCTATGGGCACTAACTTATCTTACTGCTGGATGGGTACAGGAATGGTGTTAGACTCGTCTCTGTGCAATAGTGATGACTGAATTTCAAAGATGATCTCCTCCTGAACAATCTTGAGTTTGATAGTCAGGAGCTGGTATGCCTGAATCCAATGTCCCATCCGCTAACTGTTGCTACTGATGATGGTATTCTTGTGCATCTCGCTGGATCGTTGTCTATCATTGCGAATATATATGATAACATTTATAGAAAATTGACACTGATACTGATACTAGTGACTGGTAGAATGGTTTAAATTTCGCATCTAAACGCCAACGTTGTGCTTGGTCATCTTCAACTGCTTCCTTCAAAACCAATTTAAATTGTTAGACGTGAGTTGTTGCTAATCACTAATAACATTTCCTATTCTATACCTACTTCCTAGATTAGTGTCCCTAGTCTAACTCCTACTTTATGTTAGTATTCTTACCACTATTCCCTATTCGTAAATACCGGTGTTTCTTGGCTTACGGCTATAAACCAGAAACATACCAGTCTTCATTTTACCTTTAAATTACTCATTTATTAACATGATTTACAATCTTGTAGGCATTGCAAAAGTAAAATGGTAACCACACGAAACACGTTGTTGCTGCAACCAGACGTGCATTTTTTTTGGCCAGCACATCGTCCTCTAAGCGCAAGTCCAAAACACCTGGCAGGTGATCTACTGGTGTTCTGTATTGCACTGCGCATCTCTTGATATGTATTCTAAATTGCACCATTACGCTGGCGCCGCGCATTCTCTTCAAACGTGTTCGCGCTTTCACGCTGTGCCTGCGCCTGGAGGAAGTGTGCTTGCTCTTAATCAACGATTTCACCTGTACAACCTGATGTCCCTTCCCAGAGGAGCATTTGTTACTTGATATATCAGATAACGAATGATCTACCTGCTGCTCCTCAGCACTCACTATAACTTCTTCACTCTTCTCCTTTCCTTCGTACTCTGGTTCTCCACACCCAGCTCCTGCCTCAACCTCAATTTCAGCCTTACTTACTAATTCCTCATTTCGTACTAACTCCTCAAGCTCAGCGTCACTTTCCACCGGCTCCATTTCTCTTAACTCCCGCTAATCTAACTGATCCTCTTCTTCAACGTGTGGCTCGAGCTTCTCAGCTTCACCTTCTTCCTCAACTTGTTCATGTATCTCTACTTCAACTGTAAACTAGTCTTCTACAGTTTTTCTCCTGGTTAGTATTTCAGTAACTTAATCTGGTGAAATTCAATCTTTGTCTGGTATATCATACTCTGGTGCGCGGTACATCCTTTCTTTGATCTGTAAGAGTCTGGTGTACACTAGAGGTAAAATCTTCTCTACTGTATTACAGCCCAGATGTTCTCCAAGAGAAACTGCTGAACTCCATGCAGTTTCGCTTGGCTCGTAGGTAACTCTAGCCATGGATGTCTCAGTACAGCATCATGCCAAACTCGAAGTTCCAGGAGTTGGTTCTTCTGTTCCCAGTATAACCTACCTCTAAGAGACTGCATCATCCCGTCTGCCACCTTTTGTGCGCCTGGTTTCCATTCTTGAAATATATTACTTAACTCAAAAAAAAAAATTGCATTCACTAAACTAAACTAAATTTTTCTATAGAAAACTATCGCAAGGATTAATCAAGATTTTTTTTTTTCTTCTAACATACCAGGAATTTGACAGTTTTCACCTACTGTCCATCACTTAATATAAATGGACTCACAATTAGGGTAACAAATAAGGAAAGGATAAGGATAAAATAAATTTACATCAATTTTGGATCTATGACCCAGCTTTGCAATGAGCAATCAAAGCTTACACAATGTAAGTGAGCTCCACTGCTGCTGTGTCAAAAATCAAAACTTCCACACACCTGCTGGTCGTGAATGGTGCCCTTGCACTCCTGTTAGACAATACCGGATTCAATTCCACACACTGGAAGATACGGATTGTGTAGGAGGCAAGTCGTACACCACTCACCTGAACAATAGTTTACTTCATATTCACGAAGTAAGAAGGAACCAACTGATGAGACAAATCCGCAGTGATGCTCATCCACAAGGCAGAACATTGTGTTCCCTCATTTATCCACAGGATCAAACCAAAAATGCACTAAAATTCAGAGACTAATAAGTGGTACCTGAGATTATATTTAATTTAGAGACTGATGTTTTCCCCTTTTTTGGGCGCCACTTTGTAAGAAGTAGCTTTAGGCTTACTTGCTTATTAGGTATCTTACTTGCTTATTAGGTATCGACGGCATTGATTCCTGCAGCTCGGCCCGGTAGAGGGTAATGGTATGGGTAAAGGTACCCACAAGTAAGATCTTGTTAGCCGGATGAATTGAAATAATTGTTAGCTAATTGCTCAACGTTGTTAGTTCGAATTTATGGTGGGGCTAAAACTTAGTAACGACAAAAATTAAATTTACATTAATTTTCAACACGAAAATTAGCTTCTGAACAAAAAAAAAAATATTTTGCCAATCAGTTTTTATCGCTATTCTCTATAGATTTTGCACGATGACAATTCAATAAGTCTGTAATAATAGCTGTAGTATGTAGTTATTAACAAAAACAAAAAGTTTTCAGCTATCCCCATTTTCCAAGTACAGTGTTTTTCACAATAGAATAATATATAATAATAATAATATTGTTCATTCAATTCCAATAAATATACATTGTATTCAAATATGCAGCAATATGATTCAGCTAGATTATCTCTAAAAAAAAATGTATTGTTACATATTTTTCTACAAACATCTATCTTGTTCAAAAGATTTTTCTTTTTTGTAAAACAACAACTTTTCTGTCTCTCTATATGCATTATAGGAAGCGATATAAATAAAGCATAGCGCATTAACTATTCTGTAGATGTACAGTTACGATCTGATCATTTGAGATAGTATTTATGAAGCAAACATAAAATCAAATTGCTTGAATTTTTGATGTCCAATGCAAACTCGTAAATGGAGCATTTTTTTCTATTAATTTATATGTTTATCGATAATGAATTTTACATTTGAGTCTTTGCATATTATGTTGTATTCATATGTACATAGAAATATAGTTTAGAGAAAAAATGAATCTGGAATCTTATACCCAATGTCTTGTAGTAAGTCGATATACAAAATTTAATATAATCAAATTTCTAAAACAATTTAAATCTATTTTGTTCTCTAGTTTCCACCCTTGCGCAATTTTAATAATAGTTTTTCTAAAACGATTTTTTTTTTCTAAATATAATAAATTATTAACAATTTTTTATGGGAAATAAAATAATAGCACAAAAATTGTATTCATAAATAGGAAAATTTTTGGTTGAAAATGGGAGTTGGTATTTGATTTTTTTTTTTTTTCAACTAAATTCATGTTTTATAATGGTTGAGTTTTGTAGACTATACCATATCCAATAGATGGTACAAAGTAATTTGAAGGGTGTTTTTAGAAAATATTTCAGCACCAAAATAAATTACATTAGAATTCAAGGATATATCAATATTTATAAATTAAGCATTACGAAATATAGTTAGTGGCCGTCACATTTTTTTTTAAATTATTGATTAGTTAACTTTTTCTTTTTGTTTATTATTTTTAGTCGAATGACGCATTGCATATTCAGCAACCAGCTTTTTGTATCTAGCAATTTACAGTCCCTGGCCAAATTATTAGACGCACATCAATTCTGTTGGGAAATGTTGACTTCTGGCGACTTATGTATTTCACTAATCATTTTTATAGTCTAGCCATACGAAACTATTATGTTTACAGGTGCATTCAAAATACAAAGTTTTACTTTGTACTAAATAATATTTGTACTAAAAGTAGAAATACATTTTTTATCTAAATTAGAAATATCTTTAAAAAATAAAATATTTCTAGCTGAGCTAGCTCAAAATATTGAGCGGATGAATGTTCAGTAGTATTGACTCTACATTTTTTTCATTTGGCGTTTTGTGCTATCTAGGCTAGAAATAGCTCTGAGGGCATTATAGATTTAGATAATATACTTAAAATTAGCACTTGTTGGTATATGTACTAATTAGTACTGGGATCGTCATGAAATCTCGCCAAACGAAATGTTGAATTATACAATAGGTCGAAAAAAAATGTCTCGAATTTAAAATATCCAATTTTGAAATATCGCCTTCGAAAATATCGAAAGCGAAAATATCGAAACTTAAAGAGTTGTTAAAGATGAGGATTCAAATTTAAGTTTATAAATACACTTTTTTTTTTAATTTCAATCATTTGGTCAAAAAAACCTTTATTTTCAGTAAATCAAATTTGTTAAATTACATTAAAGTTATTATTAATAAAAAAATTATATGCATATATTTTGTGCAATTCTTTTTAAGTAATCTACCTTTTCCATTTTACCTCTCTTTTTGACAATTCTTTTAATTTTTTGATATCTAATCAACTTTTCTTATTTAATGGCCCAGTTTCTCCACTTTTCATTTTATCTATATTTGATTGAGATACTATTAATTCTTTTGCAAGGTCATTTATAATTTTAGCATTCTTTTTTCCTACAATTACTTTTAGGCGTCGATGCCAAGCTTCAACTGAATTTTGTGTCGGAAGAAAATTGTCAACTGCGGCATTAGCGACCGACCAGAATTTAGGGTTGTATTGTGGTTTTGCTTGATTTGTTTTCCCACTTGTATAGATCGATTTAAACCAGGCAGCCAAACGTTTAGTATCTTTGTCTTTAACACTGTTATAATAGGATGTGAAGTAATTGAGAATTTCATCTGCGGGCCCAAACGCCAATTTTTTTAGCATTCGTATTTCTAAGTTAAATGTTTCCGAAGTGCTGTATTTCGAAACAAGTCAATCTTCCTGTACTTTTCGCCAAATTATTTGGCTAAAGTGAACGAGACAACCGCGAAATTCTGTTGACGGAAAAAATTCTTCAGCTGCGGATTTAATATTTTTTTCAAAATCCGAAATGATTCTAATTGGAGCTAGTCGAATATTCCAGTCGCATGATAGTTTGCAAAGTTCGTAAAAGAACTGAGAGTAACATTGTTTAGTTTTACTACTCATCAGGCAAAATATAAGTGGGACACATTGGTGCTCAACTTTTCCATGTATAGAGAAAAGCTGTCGCATTAATAATGTAACTACATGGAAAGTTCCGTTCATTAGCCAGCATTCTGATTCACCTAAAATTTTCAGACTGTTACGTGTGCCAAGTATAATTATTTTTTGGTTGTTAAAATCCGTTTCTTTTAAAACAAATAGCTCGCCTTCGCAGTATCTAAGGTGGTCTGGAATATGGATATCCACTAGCTCACTAGGTTCTATCAAATTACCATATCTAGCTCGATAAATTTTAGTTTTTTGTGCCATTTTAGACAGTAAATACACCCTACACTCATTTGACGTCTGGACTATCGAGTCCCTGACAATTTGCGACGGAGTGGCATCGGAAGTTCTAGCAACCGATTTTATATAGTTGTTAGCACGGCATACTTCTGTTTCCAATGAATTCGGACTGTGACTATGTTGTGATGGTTTTTTGGTTAACACAATTTCACCATGTAGTTTTTTGGTAATAGCGCGTCCTTTGCAACCATGTGTTTTTGATGTGAAAACATTTTTTTTCTACTATAGTACAGTAACCTATGCTTTCGATGATGATTTTTGAATTTAAATTATATAAGAAAAGGAGCCTTTGCGTCATCTACTAAAACCGTGTGGAAATATTCATTACACAACGATTTCTTAATATTGCCACACGATTTGTCAAAATCCAAACGTTTCAATTTCATTTTTTGTTGCGAATAATTTTTTTTTTCTATCGTAGAAAAAATAGCGTGTGTGACTCGTGTGAAAATGAGTCATTGCAATGCTCAAGTGAGTGCAGCCCTCGCTATCGCTCAGGCTTCAAATTTCACTTTCGTATTGCAATGACTCGTTTTCTTCACTTGTTAAACATGGCTGCGGTCGAATTCTCGGATAAATCATTTACTGCGGTAAATTTAGATTTTTAATGTTCATTTTCTGTTGAATTACGCATTTTCTTCTTTTTTTTACTGGTTCAATTCTTATAACAATAAATAATAAAGTATCTAAACGTAAAAAATTTACATTTTTTTATTTCCCTTACTCTCCAGCAAAAAAAGGTAAATGCATTTACCGAATTTTGCGGATTTACTCGAGAATTCGACCGCAGCTAATATACTATAGCGGGGGTAAATCAAAAATTTCATGTAAAAAAAGGAACGGAAAATCCGGCACGATCGAAATTACAAATTACAGGTGCGGCAAAAATAATAGTAGTGCTCATATTTGCAACATATTCGAATTTTTCATACTTTTAAACAAAATTATGATATTATTTTCTTATTATGTAATAAATAATGGAAATTTGGAAAACAACATTTTTTAAAAACTATGCTTTGTTTTCAAGTCAGTTTGTATTGAATAATCTTGATTCAAGGTTGATTTACATATGCGACGTGCGACGTGTGGCAAGTGGAAATAAACGTGACGCTTTTTTGACAACAATTTACATTTGTGACGAGTTCCGCCACGCACATTATACAATTTTTTTTATTTTAATTTTTGTTCTTCAATAAAGCTTCGTCAAAGCCTACTACTTCGTTTTATACATACAAAAACTTTGTATGTGTTTGTGCTACCGTGACGGAAAAGATAAAATTAAACCATCTCTCGACGTGTGGCGTGTGCCGTGTGACGAATGTCAAAATATTCGTCTCTGATTGGCTAGAAGCTCCCGTCACACGTCGCACGTCGCATATGTAAATCAACCTTCATTCACTACTATTATTTTTGCCGCAGCAGTATATACGAGAAAAACGAACACAAAATGAACCGAACTTGCATTATATAATTCGAATTACAATTTCCGTCAGATTAAAATGAAAAGTCACAAAAAGTATGCATGTGTAGTGTAAGTGATTCAAAAAAACTGAAATGGAAGTACGTTAAACAAAGACAAATGCACCCATACTTAAAATATTAAATATCATACATCTTAGCGAGCTGTGAAAATGACACATACGTTGATGCATAAAAATAATAATTTTGAAATTGTTTAATCGGTATGCTATTTTTAGTATTGCTCATGCTGTTGCTGAGTATGGTTGTGCGGGGCATATGTGGTATGCGGGAAAGAAAAACTATAAGAGTGGTAAACAAATTCGAACGCCATTTACTAAAGAAACGCGCAAGGACGAAGCCGCAGGGAGACATGCTACCGTCTTAACAGCTGCTATGATTTTACAGTTAATATAGTGCCTCTATCTAATAGAACCGCCCTATTTCATTTAGATTAAATCAGCGATGGTACTTTGCTTTGTTCACCAGTGCCTCTATCATGTTCTATTCAACCCGCTTCAACTTTCTTATATGAATTCCGCTATCGAAAAAGCTGTAAACGCATTCATTTAATGTAATAAACCAGGGCCGGATCTATGGGGGGTGCAGAGGGTACAATGCACCCGGGCCCCTACCAAAAAGGGCCCCGAAGGGGCTCATTCAAAATACTTTTTAATGATATTTGTTTGATTTTTTATAAAAAAAATTTAATGTTTTCATAATTTTTTTATAGGTAAGAAAATAATCATAAAACTAAACTCACATGTTCATTAATAAAAACTTGTAGTATGTAGTTAAACAGCTTTAAAATTTAAACTGGTTAACACTACAAGTAAAATATATGAGTAAATTTATGTAACTATCTATCCACACTACATTGCAAAATGATTTCCTTCATTAATAACAAAATTTATTAAAAAATTTTTTAAAAATTTTATTTATTTTATTTTCCCTCCTGTAACGGGCAGCATTTTTCTTTATTTTCATGTACCCGTTCCAACAGACCCGTTTTCCAAAAATTTGGTCAATCTGATTCATGAGTACAACATGAATTTATTGTTTCAATTGGGGCAACCTAATTGTAACGTAAAATTGCTTGTACTCATACAAAATCAAAGAAACTAAAAATTGACACACTTAAAAGTGTCAAGTTGCATTAACCAAGAAATTATACACAATAATTTCATGACGCATTGATGTAATTTGACATACATAAAGTGTGCCAGTCTTGTTTTTTTTCCGGTGGAATTTCTACAACAACAAACGCTATGTTTACTGCTTGTAGAAATTGTAACACCAACCTAAGTTTTTTTGATTTGGCACATTATAATGTCCCAAATTCCGATGTTTTCATTTCGGTATTGTATACCAAACAGTTTTATTTGGGACGACCAACCCAAAAAGAAAAATTATAGTGAAAAAAAAAAAAATCTTCTCTTTATTTTAACAATATCGATTTCGGTAGTGCATGCTACCATCCTCAGTTGTATCTGATCTGTCTCAGATACAACTGAGGATGGTAGCATGCACTACATAAATCGATATTGTTAAAATAAAGACAAGAATTTTTTATTTTTTTTTAAATAAAATAAATAAATAAGTGAAATAAGTGACACAGAAATAATTCATTCACGTAAGAATGAATTCTATGATTTCCTTCACTGTAAACCATTACACTTCCATTTGCTTCATCCATTGCTTCATATTTTTATCGTCCTTTGTACCTTTTTCTGTTTTATACCATACAAGAACATTCTCATTTCAAATATGATACGATACTGAAAGATCACCTTGAAAAAATTAAATCTAAACAAAAATGCATATCCATTACCTTTCTAAGACCGTTCAAAATTATTTTATTGTATTACTGGCTAATGAGATGTCTAAAACGTATCAAAAGTGAAGAAGTTAAAATATTGTAGTATTCAAGTAGATTGTACTCCTGATGTTTCCCATAAGGAACAAACTACATTAATTTTAAGATACCTGTTTCAGGATTTGGTAACAAAACGGTTTTCCATAAAATAAAGTTTTTTGTGTTTTCTAGACGACAACAAGAGGAGGTCGTACTAAATTAGTTATGTGAGCTAGAAAGAAATTGTTTTGACATTCAAAATTACAGAGCAAATACAAAGGCATCCAATCCCGTTAAACCCGTTGAGTGAAACTGGTTGGGAGGCCAGAATAGAGGCAATAAAACCTGTGGTCTCTCAATTATCGGTAACACGTGAGGCTTTTAACAGCAACATCAAATGATTCAAAAACAGTTCAGAAAGCAAATTCTATACTGAAATATATCGTAACAATACCATTTCTTGAATTCGACAAAAATCTTCTGAATATTTTAAATTTTTTAACACCTCAATATTCTGATATCTTTCTCAATTTTATAATTGCATTGCGTATATTTTAACCTTATCAGTAACTGTTGCTAGCGCAGAAAGATCGTTTAGTAAGTTGAAGCTAATTAAAACTTACCTTCGCTCTACTATGGCACAAGAACGATTATCAGCATTGGCGTTGTTGTCAATTGAATCGGACAAAGCAAAAACTAGTTCAGTCAATTAATATCCATTTTAGCGGAAGAAACAGCAAGAAGGCTTAAATAAGTGCATTTTTTTTTTGATTTGTTTTATTTTTATGCTGTGAATTAATTTATGTTACATTACTGTGAATTATAAGCAAAACGTATTGTTATTTTATTATCTTAAAACAATGTTTTTTTAATTAACTAGTAGAGAGCCCCAAAATCCCTTTTTGTACCTGGGCCTCCAAAGAGATGGTAGATCCGGCGCTGTAATAAATGCACTCATTTAATGACGTTTGTCAGTGTGTGCGGCTTTATTTTTAGACTAGTTTTGATTTTTGTTTAGCTTAGATGCTAAATTCAACAAACGAAACGAGTGACCTGACCTGTCACAATCCTCAACAATAAATCAATCGGAAAATTATCCGCATTATTTTTTTGGTGGAATTTTTCTTGCTATCGAATAGATGGCGAAAAAGTATCGTGTTTTGTGATCCCAAATTCATGATATCGTGAAAAATTCCATCGTGGCCGAAATCATGATAGGGCCCTGGTTTGCCGTGACCATCCTAAATAGTCTAAATATGTAATCTTCAACAATTGCCGTGTATGAGTAGTGGTGAATTTTAAAGCGTTCTGGGGCCCTATTCTTGAAATTCACCCGAAAAAGTCGCCAACGAATATCTGTCAAATTGCATCATTTCAGTCGAAAATGTTGATTGCCGCATTCTTGAAATTCGTCGTCGAAAAATTTCGATCAAAAAGTGGACGAATTTTTTTCGTCTAGTAAAAAATGGGCGAATTTCATTCTCGCTAACGTTTATTTGTCAAATTAAAATTCAAATAACAATTGATAGTATAGTTGCCGTTTATTCTTTATTGAGGAATAAGCAATTTGAATTTTTAAATTAAAAATTAATAAGTGTTGGTGCAAAAAAGTAAAAAGAAATAAAATATGGACCAGAAAAATATAAGGTTGGGACATATTTCCAAAATGCAAAAAGAGGCATTAGTAGATTTCATAGAGAATAATCCTCAGCTAATAAGGCAAAAAATTGACAATAATTTGACGAACAAACAGTCAGCCAAGTTATGGGAAGATGGGGCAAGGACTTTAAATGCCATTCCAGGGGCTTGCAAGCCTTGGAAGAGCTGGAGAAAAGTAATCTTTTAAAAAAAATTGTTGTAGTATGTTAATTAAGTTATTAACAATCTCCAAGGAGAAGGACAGCAATCGGACATTGTTTTAACGGATATTGAAGATCGAATTTCCATTTTAATTGACGAAATTACCATTTCTGGCCACCAGCATGTACAAGAGAGTACAGCTAAAATGGTATATTATTATATTTATTGTTATAAAAAATATTGTTATAAATTTAATCTTACTCGTAGGAATTACCGCTGAATGACATAAACGGAAATGTAGTATATGATGAGGAAATAACGGCCATCATAAATGTATTGGCACATCCACTAACCACAGATGATGTCTCAATAATGGACATTTGTAATGATTCGGATGTGGTAATTAACTTAACCGAAACACAATCAAAATATTACTATGCCCATACCGAGAAGTAAGTACTATACCGTACAAATCAAACTTTTTTTGTACAATATGTGTAAAAAAATCTAACCTTGTGTAATTCTAGAACGTAAACGTAATGTAGCTGCTCAACTAGTAACACACACGTTGGATAGTGTAGACCGGATTACGGAAACCGTAAAGCAAAATAATAATGCCAAGGAAAAATACTACTCTAAGAAATTGGCATTGATGGAAAGGTCAAGGCCAAAGAAAGAAGTAACAGAATAAAAAATAAAGCCTTACCTTTTCTTCTAAACTTCGTTCGTGAGCTATCTGAGACATGTGGTCCTAAACTACTCACTAAATCATCAACCATACACTTGCTTAGTCGAAATAATTTAATAAATTGTTTGTCAGATAGCTCGAATGGATTTTGTCGGTGCCTTTCAAACCGGCTAATTTCCATTTCTTCGGCTTGTTCAAGGGCAAAATGGGATAAAATTATCCCTATCTCACCTAATCCAGCCATCCTAAAATAATTTAATTCAAACTAATAAACGTATTTTGTTGGTAATTAAAAAAAATATATACATATGTAATATTATAGTCTTGCAACAATTGCTTTAGCTAATTTCCAAAAAAATTTGCTAATTTTCTTTTTATTTGCTACAATGCAATTGTTGTTGTAATATCTTTAATTTTGTTTTAAATTACCAACAAAAACGCTTATAAATATATTTTTTGGTCACAAACACAAAACAAACACTCCAAATAGTCCAAATTAAATGAATATTATTTTTATATTTTGACATAAATTTATACAGCACAACGTGAAGTGGGTCAAAATTGAAGTGCTGAATATAAAACTCGATTAATTTCAAGAATACGGAAAAATCGTGTAGGTGAATTTATCGATGATTTTTTGAGGGAATTTTTACGATCGAAAGAAATCGCCGACGACTTTTTCGGGCGAATTTCAAGAATAGGGCCCCTGGGCCCGTATTCTTGAAATTCACCCGAAAAAAGTCGCCGACGACTTTGGTATAAAACAATTTAAATCTTCGACTGAAATGACGCATTTCACTAGAAAATTATCGGCGACTTTTTCGGGTGAATTTCAAGAATAGGGGCCCTGGGGGTCAATTCTCGTTCTATGAAAAAATCCAATGAAAAAAAATCTTTTCATTTACATCTAGCTAACCATTTTTATTTTTTGAATGCAAAAAACAAAATTATATAATTTTCACAACATTGTGGGCCGATTCTGTTTCCATGAAAAACAACGTGAAAAGATTTCTCAGCGGAAAAAACCATAATTCGAAAGTGTTTTTTATGAATACTTGATTATTTTCGTCAAAATATTCTCATATGAAAAGAATTTATTCATTGAGAATTTTGGTGGTGAGAAAATCAATAAAATGTGTATCGATATACCGATAAACCAAAATTTGTATTCCAAATCGCAAAGGGTTGTGGTTGATCGCAATTAACTGATCACACTTCAACTATTTGTAGTACATGAGAGCAAGCAAACTTGGTAGGTTTGATAGTTTATGAAAATATTGAAAAACGGAAAGAACTTTTGTTCATTTTCCAAAATCCCAAACTATTTTAAATGTACATATATTTTTGAAACTTTTTGATTCATGTTATTCAAATAAACCTCAAATTTCTTATTGTAAATTTCTTGAATTATTTATTTATTTAGTATAATCTTATACCAATTAACATTACATATTTATGTATATTAAACAAAAAAAAATTATACAATTTAAATTATTCAAATTAACTATCAAAAATTGTTTATACAATATTCATTAACTTCTTTTTTAAATCGATTTAAATTATTAATACTTTTTATTGCCTCGGGAAGAGAGTTAAATAATTTTAACCCATTATAAAAGATCATATTTTTTGTTTTTTCATTTTTAAAAGAACCTAATCTAAAATCAGAAGTATTCCTTAGATCGTACTTATGAATATTTCTTACATATACTAACTTTTCGGTTAAATAATTTGGGAATGTGTTAGATTGCATTTTAAATACCATGATTAACACATTAGCTTTTATTTTTTGATCGACGATCATCCAATTCAATTTTCCTAACATTAAAGTTAGTTGGTTTAATTATAGCATTATAAATATTAACTGCAATTCTTTTTGAAATCTTATTCCTAATTCTTTTTAAATAATAAATTTTTTTTGCAATTTTTTTACAAATATAATCTAAATTATTTTTAAAGTCTAAATTATTATCTATAACTACCCCCAAATATTTAATAGAATCGGTTTGTTCTACTTTTTCATTGTCAATAGTAATGTCTTCATCAAGCTTTGCATTTATGCAAATACATTTTGTCTTTTCTATATTTAATTTTAATTTATTCATTTTAAACCAAACGTCCATTTCTTTTAATTCATTATTAATCATCATTATGCATTCTTCTACCGTGTCTCCAACTACGTACAATAAAGCATCGTCAGCAAACAGGAACAATGTAGCATGTTTTATGACTTTCACTATATCATTGATATATAACAGAAATAGTAAAACTCCAAGAACTGTCCCTTGAGGAACATCAAATTTAACTTCAGCTTCATCAGAAAAGAAATCATCTATTTTCGTCCTTTGTTTTCTTAATTTTAAATACGATTCAAACCATTTTAATTCAATGTTCTGTAAGCCATATTTATAAAGTTTCTCTAATAGAATAGTTTTGTCAATGGTTTCAAAGGCTCTTCGAAGATCCAGGAAAACAGCCACAATCACCTTTTTATCATGGACCGCCAATTTCCAATTACAAACAACCAAATTGAGAAGTGTTTCACAACTATGCGATTTTCTGAATCCTGATTGGTATTCATACAATATTTTATGTTCTTCAAGAAATGCTTCAAGCTGTGCAAAAACCACTTTCTCCAATACTTTGGCTTCAGTGGAAATCATGTTTATAGGGCGAAAATCACTGCATTTAATGGCGTTAGAAATCTTTTGAATTGGCACCACAACTGTGTCCTTCCAAAAGTTGAGAAAAACACCGCTTTCTAGAAGATTGTTTCCGGTTAAATCCAGATTATCTTTTATAATTGTAGCACTACAATTATTAAAATCGACTTAATTCCTTAATCTCTAAAATATCCCTTTTCAGTCTTAATTTCCAATTTTTATAATTCCCTAAGCTTCTTTAATTTTAAATTCAAGCACCTGATTTTACTTCTATTTTAAAAATATGTAAATTTAGAATATCTTATTGAATCTAAGATTTCAAAATTATCATATTCGAATTTCGATTTAGTAAATTAAATTTAACAGTTTTACCAAACAAGAAACTAAAATGTTTTAATGATTTTAGAATACCGCTTCACATACTTAGAATATTGTCGATATTTGACGATTCTTCATATTCTAGATGTTTCAAAATAAAGAAAATTCGTAAATTCAAAAATATTTACAACCTGAAACTATATAGAACATTTTAAATTTTTTTGAAATTCCTAATATCGTATTTTCATAAATTTAACAATTAATACAGATTATTGGTGAAATTGTGAAAATTATGAATTGTTTGGACTTTTTAGGATTTCAAATTCCGAGATAACCTATCTTTTAAACATTTTAATATTAGGTAATTCAAACTCACTTGTATTTTGTCCTAGTACGAATTTTAAAAACGAATTTTGATTATGGATGAACAAAACTTCAGTGTAAAATCTCAAAATACAAATTTCACAAATATGCCCTCAGTTAAATGTTAAGCCTAGTTTAAACCTCTGGTGAACATGAACGTAGAATATGTTGAATTAACTAGTTTATTTCATAGCGGAAATCGCCATGAACAAAACTCAGTGGTATAACCTGAATTTTATTCATGTTGACAATTGCATTTGCGAATTGCCAGTAAAACTTCAGTTATCACAAAAGAAAATTACAATATGTGATTATTTGGAGAATCAGGCAAGCATAATTCAATGAACAAGCAAAAACGGTATGTTCACGACGTTTGTGTACTCTCCATTGCCTTTTGGCATTCGAAAATTAACTGCAACTGTAAATATGCTCTTGATACAAAAGTCGATTAATAAGTGTCTTGTGTAAACGAATAATAATTACTTGTTGTTTACTGTTCCTTCGTTATAAAATGCATACATACATATATTTAAATTTCATAGTAGGCGCAAACCAAAAAAAAATTCAAATTGGAGCTTGGTTTATACAGAATTATTTTTTCATTTCATTTTTTCAAAGAACGAGAAATGACCCCGGGGCAGGTTTAACATTGATTAACTTAACAGAACTGTACTTTGCTCAAGCTCACCAAGTTGTAGTCGGTTATAAATTTCAATTTTCAATTAAACCATTAATGACGGTAAGGTTCGTCCTCCAAATCTAAACTAGAATAACTTATTGACTTTTTAAACCAATATTGTACCGTAATTTAAATACTGAGCGAACAGAATAGTTCTCATCGAAAAGACTTAAAATGATTCGATAGTTGAGGGTTTTCACATAATTCTTTTGCGAGTTGAGCGTGAACTCGCCCGTTGTTTTTTTTTTTTGGCAGCAGCACCAGTAAAAGTGGTTTTTAACTGTTTTTTCCACACAATAAGCGTAACCATTTACCATCATTTTATCTTTGCCCTTATTTGACCTCAATATTTCAATCTCCATGATTTAATAAATTGGCTACATTATGATATGAACAGTTAGTCAAGAAAAATGAATCACAAAAATTATACAAACAAATTGAACTTTATTTGGAATAAATCTTAAATCACTTATTGATTTAATTAGATTATTTTTTTTTATTTATCAGGAACTTTTGAATTTTAAACCACAAATTTCGGAACCGGACTGAATTTGTTTTCAGAAAATTTAAAATCAGTGCAATTATTTTATTATGATACAATAACATTAAACTAACAACATTATAATTAAAACCCGATCATATTTTTTTCGTAGGATACACAACAGTTATGTAATTTAGAATATGATATCAAGTGACGTAAAATTTGAGTTAAAAAATAATATAACTGTTCTCTAAAAATTAAATCATTAAATTACAATAAGTGATAGATCACCAAATATGTAACAGAACATCTTATTGTTGCTACATACTAATGTAATGAAAAAAATATAAATTTTATCCATTTTAATGACAAAAATTGTTGACCTCGAATCCCGAATAATTAATATAATTTTGAAATATTATTTGCCGCGCGGCAAATATTATTTCAAAATTATATTAATTATTCGAGATTCGAGATTACTTTCGTGATTTTGAATTCGATATTTTAAAATTTCGATATTTTGAAATGCACTGTTTTAAAATTCGAGATTTTGATTTCGAGTTTTTGAGTTCGATATAACAATCGTCGGGATTTCATGACCAACCCTTAGTACTTATCGTATTTAGTGAACGAACAAAAGTTATTTTTTTAATTGGAAAATGTAATTTTTTTTTGTGTATTAAAAATTATAAGGGCTAAAATTACTTGTTTTAATAAGTACCCATTTTATTCATATTAATTTTCATATATTTAATACCCTGAGAGCTATTTCTAGTTTAGATAGCACAAAACGTCAAATGAAAGAAATGTAGATACAATAATACTGAACATGCATTCACTCAATATTTTGAGATAGCTCAGCTAGAAAAACTTTTTTTTTAAGATATTTCTAATTTAGATAAGAAATGCATTTCTACTTTTAGTACAAATATTATTTAGTACAAAGTAAAACTTTTAATTAGACTTGTAATTAGATTCATTTATGTCGTGTGAAGCTACGGGAATACAGAAGCGCAATTTCAGGCAGATTACGCCATGCTACCAGTTCTCCTAGGTCAGAGGCAGCTAATAGAGCTTTCCAGGCATGTGAAATACTCACAGACAGTGTTGTGTGTCTTCGTCTATTTGGAGATTGTCTACACGTAAATATCGACAATAGTTTTCAATGTTGACAATGTAGAAAATTCGTAGACAATTAAAATATTATTTTTGTTGCTGCTTTTATCTTTGCAAAAATGCCTGTGAAATACTTCCTAAAATAAAATTCCAAATTTTCTGTATTATATTTTATGTATGTATTGTAACTTATTCGCCTAAATGCTATTTTCAGAACTCACATTTTTTCAAATAATCATCTTTCAGGAGAAATCCAATATTCAATTTAATTTAATAGATCCCATTTAGGCAGCTTTCATTAGTCAAAATGATTAAACCAAAAACTGTTCATTGGCTTTACATTTTGATTTTATGTAAAATTAAATAAATAACTGAATCCCTTCGAACATATTACATACCGTCAGTTGAACCAAATTCAACGTCGAAATCCGTTCACCAAAAATCAAATGGCTGGCATTCGACTATGGTTTCTGGGATCTCCATCGCATGCGCCGTGTATGTAAGATATCACATGGGCAACCTGTTCAACGAAAATCCAAAGATTGACATTCGACTATGGTTTCTGAAATCTCTATCGCATAGGCATTGTATGTAAAATATCACATGGTCAATCCTAGGGGTCAGCGAGATAAATAACAGGCAATATACATATACGGCATGTTGCGTCAAATTTCAAATAAAAATTTTGTCCAACGAAAATCCAAAGATTGGCATTCGAATATGGTTTCTGGGTTCTCTATCGCATAGGCCATACACACTTTCTATCCAAAGTCAATAAAAAATGATTTTCAAACCATAGTTCTATAAGTATCATGATTTTTCTTATTCTGACTTATTTTATTCTCACAATTCATCCATATGTGTCATGTTGTATGCAAATTATTTGACAAGCTTTTGTTTGCATGGCTTTTCCTTTGGTGTGTGTATAAAAAAATCAATCATAAAGGTGCTATTTTACAATACAAATACTAGAAGCCACACCTCTTACAATTTTTGTAATTTCCTATCATTTAGATTTTGCCTTTGTATAAGCAAAATCAAAATAAATAAAACGGCGAGCTTGTATCCGAGACACGACCTATTAACGTAGGACTACGTACAATTGAGAAAACTTTATTTGTACAGTTTAAGTGAAACCAAAATTTAGAAATTACAAATTTTAAAAAAACCGTGACCTAAACCGTGAACCTGTATCAACCTAAACGTTGATTACCCGTGGTACATAATTTTTATTATTTTTTATATTTATTGTTTATAATTTTATATAGCTACTTTGGAAGAGTACTGGCGCATTTCAAAGATACAAATTTGAAGAAAATGGAATTTAAACATTTCAATTAAACTGAACTGCGGCAATTGCTTTTTCCTTTGTAACGCAAGTACTTTTAGCTGCCTTTAATGGAGGTGGTCTTATTTGTAAGAATTATTTAAGTTATTTTCGACATAATAAAAGGTTACAAATGCCTATAAAATTCGCAATAATATTTTGATATGACCCTTTTGGTAATTAGCGTAATATACCTCTTTTTCCCCTCATGAAAACCCGTTTTTGATCTGTATAGGCATTTTTAAATTGGTCCACCTGTTTTTTGTTTCGAGAAATTCAAACAAAAAGTGGCATAATTTTAAAATCTGTTTCGCTATAAAAGTTTTGGGGCTAATTCAAAAAGTAACTTACCGCTTATCTTTTTTACTCATTTTCTCATGCGGTAAGTTAAATTTTGAAGTAAAGGTAAATTTTTTTTAATTAATTATTTTAAAGGAATTATATCGCACAAACAAACATTTTGGGCGACAAAAATAATTAACTGGCAACAAATTTATAAATAAATAAATTAAAAATTAAAAAATTGAAATTAGTTTTAAAGTATTCTGGAAAATGGAGATCCCTAATTTAACTTAGAATTGTAGAGGCTAACGGCTTCGGTAACTCTCACGGGCACGCGGGAGGTCGCTTCGCTCCCCCCCGCTTAGCCCTCCTAGGGGCTTTAGATTTGAACTTCGAGGGACGTAGGAGCCGGGATAAGCAAACATGTCGCACTGCGTGCCGCACGTAGGAGCGGATTATATAGAATCTATTAATGACACTGCAATATTTTATATCGATCCCCCATCAAATATTAAATAATTTGTATCGATTAAATTTAATTTTTTGTCAGGAATTTTTTTTTTTTTTTTATTACTAAAAATTATTTTTTTCTGTTCCAAAATATTATATTTGTCGCGAATTTATTATTTTTGATGCTAATGTTTGTTGCCAAAATTTTTTTCTTGTATGCCCGTTTAAATTGTCCCAATTAAAATGAATAACACTAAATATGGCACGATAAACTGATACGTTTCAAAATCGCCTTTTTCTGCGCAGCTCCGTATGACGTGATAAAAAAACAAAAGAAAATAAAGGAATTTGTACAAAAACAAAAACTAAAAAACAAATTAAATAAAAGAGAACAAAGTTACACGTAAACAATTGTTTTCAATTTTCTTTTTGTTTTTTGCTTTTATTTCTTTTATTCATAAAAACAATACAACATTATTATGTTACAATGTTTCTTTCTTTAGTAAGTTAATTTTTGAAGTAGCCCAAATATTTTATATATTGCGTTGGTTTATTTGGTTGGTTTATTTTCTCTAGTTTCAAAAAGAAAAGTTTGTAATTTTGAATATTTCTCCGTTCTTATTATTGCAGTCGACATTGCAATTGTTAAGTTAAAATTAAAAAAATCGCAATGACGCATAGTTCGTGTACTGTGTATGGCTTGTCAGATTTTTATACCGGCCCTATAAAGATCACATATTAATCTAAAACGTAAATATGACCCGATTTTCTGGCCTTATTTATATGTCGTTCTTTTACAGAGTGGGCACTGCCCGTAATTTTGTCTGTGGCAAGTGATGAAAAATTTATGAATTAAATTTTAAAATAGCATTTCTGTATATCGCAATTACACTTTTATTTTTATTCTGATCGGCACAATTAAGGAATTAAAAATAATATTTTCAATTTTGTTTGAATCTGCCTCACATGCTGGTTGAATCTGTTCAAGATATTGCCAAACGCATGTGCTTCTAAAGTGGCAGTGAAAAATTGTTTACATATGTACACATATTTTGGTACCAATGCGATCAAAATAATATGCGCTATTTGGACGATGTTAGCTGTTTCCCTTAGATAGCGGTATTTCGGTTTAACTACCGTCATATTTCCAATAACGAAATCACGCTCCCTTTTGCCAGCATTCTTCAAAAATGCCTTGTTCCTCCTCATGATATTTTTTTTTACATTCAAGTCTACAGCTATCCTCACAAGATGGCAGCAATTTTCGTGCTTCTTTCGGTTTGTTTTATAATTTTGGCCGCTGTTTCCTCGAAGTATAGATTGATTTGTTTGCCAATTTTGCCTGTTCCTTGACCGCTTTCGACTTTATTCTTCACAGTGCAAGGATACATATAACTTTTCTTTTCTTTTGCTCGTTTAGAACGAATTTATGCTATTATTAGTTCTATGTAGATTGGTAGCTGATTATACAGCATAGGGGCGCAATACGTAAAAAAACGTCTATAGAATTCTTTCTTGGAAGTCGGAACCACAAAATTGTTTTTCTTATCGGATAAAACGATTCTTTAGTATTTCGAATCCCGCTCGGAATGGAAAACAATTTAAGCACCCTAAAAATCGGTTTAATTGACTGATACCTTGACGCATTATGTATGCTTCGTAAATTAAACTTTTGGGATATATGAAGTCGCTTTAAGCTACTACACCCAGAAAAATAATCCTTAAAGATTAAGAATAATTAAAACTAAGATATTTTCCCTATATTTTTTGCGCAAAGGAATTTAGATTTTATTTTTAAAAATTAAAAATCTTTGGTTTTAAGTTTTGGAAATTATTCATTTTCAAAGAAAATATATAGATTTAAACTTAAGAAACTAACACTTTAAATTTAAAGTAAAAAAATTTCGCATCAAATGATAAAAAACCTTAAAATTTTAGGTTTTATTTTTGATTGCAATTGAATACAAAAAAATATCAAATAAAGAAAAGGAGATTAGTTTGAACTCTTATTAAATCATTAAAAATAAAGATTTTTATCCTTTATTTTAAAGTTTCATTGTACTTTAAATTTAAGAAAAAATCAATGAATTTGATGGATTTTACATTCATTTTTAAGAAAAACACAGTTGTTTATTTTAAATTCCACCCCAGCAAGTAATTCCATAGCTAAGTCGAGATTGAACTAATGAATAATATAAATTCTACTTAAGCATCAATTGTGAGCTGTGTGCAAAGAATACGATTGGTATGTAATAAATGGTTTTACAAAACATTGAGATGATCTTTGAAATGTAAATTTATGTCCAACGTCGCTCCTAAATATTTAAAAGAAACAAGTTTTGTCAGTGAAAGCTAAGATTATAATTATTTTGACATGTTCCAGTATGTGAGTATATACAAATACAATTACTCCTGCGGTGTAAGTTATTTGATATTTGGAACTGCATGATTTTGGATTTATTATTCATAATCATAAATTGACGGTCGAACCAATCTCTCAATATTTTCAAATCATGAGCAATTTGAGAAATTATATCTCTTTCACTGTAAACAAAAGCCAAATCATCTGCAAACGTTATCTTGTTGGCACATGTTAAGTTGAAGGAGTGAATTGCTATATGTAAATAAGAAACAGTAATGGGTCTAGAACCGAACCTTGACTCACTACTAATATAAATTTCATTTATTTTGCATATTTGTGTTCTATATTCTAAGTATGAGCGAAACCAATTGTTTTCTGTACTCCAAATTCCAATTTTTAACAATTTATTACACAACAACTTGTGATCTACCGTATCAAATGCTTTTTTAACATCTATAAACATACTTTTTACACTTTCTGCCGTAGGCACTTGGCGAAACACACTAATACACACATTTTTAATTTTTTTTTAAAAACACTTTTTAAATATTTCGCAAAATTACTATTATCTATAAACAGGCATTGGACGACACGGCCTTCTTTTAGATTCTCATAAATGGTAGATAACAATTCCATTAGAGCGTTTTCAGTAATTAATCGTTCTTGAAATCCATATTGATGTTTTGAAATAAATTTAATTTTATCTAAGAAAGACATCATACGAACTCTCGCACATTTCTCTAGAATCTTAGGGAATGCTGACAATAATGAGATTAGACGACAATTTTCTATTAAATTTGAGTCCTTACCGTTAAACAGTGGAATTACAACAGCCTTTTTTAGTGCGTTTGGAAATTGGCCTTGAAGAGAACTATTGTTAAATATATGACAAAATGGAAAAGATAAACTGGAAGCTAATTTTTTAATAACAACGGCGCTTATACCATCATCACCTGTTGAATGGCTATTTTTAAGTGATGCCATAACAGAACATATTTCAAGAGTGTCTGTAGGAAGAAGAAGAAATTTGAATTGTACAATAGTTAAATAATAGTTGATTATTTAAACAATCCGGTATACTAGCAACACTAATAGATTCTTTCAGAACTTAGATTAGCAATTAGACAAGTATCCCTAACTACAAAATGTCACCAAGAATACTATGCATTTTGTTCGAATTTTGGCGCAATCCAAGTAAATCATTAATCAATTTCCACTGATTCTTGTGGTCACCACCAACAGACTCAAATTTCGAATTTCGATGTATATCGAAAAAAGCTTTTTTGAGGTTAAATTAAGGGGTGGTTTTAACACCCAAAAAGAGCTTGGTTGCCTATAAAATAAGGTTCCGTTGATGTCTCACAGATTACTACAACTTATAGAATAGTTTTTATATTTTTTTGAATGAGACAGTTCAAAAATTCCCTTGTTAGATTACTTAGAACTGACGAGTGTTTTCATCTTCGACCTTTAAAAATTAGATCCAGTTATACCTATATCATTATATCTACGGACCACTTGAGAATACAAAAGAATAATCAAAATGAACGTTAATTATTAATTTCTTTTGCCGAATCCCACGGACCTGTCATATAGCATTTCATTTTATATGTCTCCCTGCGCCTTTCTCCTAAATAACCCATAGTAATTTGGAATTAAGATTTATGCACCAGCTTTAACACCAAGAGAATTTATAAAGTGCTTTTCATACCGGCTGCGTTGACTTTGGACTTTAAAAATGTAAGGTCGTGTTGTAACTTTAAAGTTTTGTAATTTAGTTTTATTTGATTAACAGTGTCACTTTTTATAGAAATATTTTGAAACTGTTATAAAATAAATTATTTTTTAGTGATAATTATTAAAAATAAAACGTAAATTAAACGTAAATGAAAGCACTTTACTCAGAAATAATACCCTGTGATTAATCAATTGACAAATAATGTATCGATCAATATATCGTTGAAATTTCAATCAATAAAATATCAAATCAATAAAACGTCACAAAAATGTCAATTAGAAATTTTAAAAATTTATTTGTTTTTTAACAATATGATTCTTTCGGCTTTTTTTATAGACAAACATATTATTTTTAAAATAATATGTTTGTCTATAAAAAGCCGAAAGAATGATATTGTTAAAAATGTCAATGTCAAAGAAATGGGAATGTCTAGCTTTTAAGGAACGCTTACTAGATATAGTTTGTTTTTAAGTATTTACGATTCAAATGGCTTATTAAATCAAATTAGTTTCCGGTCACTTGGAAACTTTGAAGTCTCATAACTCGAAAACCTAAACATTTTTCGGCCTGATCTTTGCGACTATTCATTTTTCTAGGGTTGCATAGGTTGTACAGCATATGAATTCAAAAAATGTACGCAATATTTTACATAATGAAAATAAAATTTTTTTGAACTTTTTATTTTTATTGTATAGGTAGCTTTAAATCAATATGGCGTACGGCATGTTTGTTTAAGTTCATCATTATTTAATTAAAATTGAAATTAAAATACATTTGTTTTTTTTAATTTGTTTCAATCCACAAATTTTTATTTAACTTGGCTTGATTTTTACAGTTTTTAAAACATTACATTTATATTTATCCAGAGACATTGCTTTAATTAAATAAATTTCGTAATTACGTCAATTCATATGATTCATATAATGAAAACAAAGACGTAGTCCTACGTCAAAACAAAAGTCACGATTCAGTGTTTATGACGAAAAGGCTACTCCGTTGACGAATATCGTGAATATGATTTTTTTTCTTTAAATAGAATGAAGTGTTTTTTATAATAAATTAAAATGACTTTTTAACTATAATATCATATTTATGGGTATATGTCTTTTGGGAAAAAAACGTTTCTCAAATGAAAGTTTGATCAAATTATTTTTGGCAAAATAAACGTTTGGCAAACATTTCTTTGGCAAAGAAGTATGTATGACCAATACACTTATAGTTATAACTAATTATTGTTCGGCAAAATATTCCTTAGCAAAAAGGGATGAATGTTAAATATATGTTTGACAAATTAATTGTTAGCAAATTATTCTTCAGGAATTATGAGGCATTTTAATCGTGCGATCAAAATGCCTCATAATTCCTGAAGAGTAATTTGCCAAAAAATAATTACTCTAAAATTTAAACCAAAATTTAAATTCTGGAAAATGAAGATTTAATAATCTTCCTTTTCCAGAATTTTGTGTTGAAATATTCTGGAAAATGTAGACTTCCATTCTAATTTTAATATTAAATCTTCATTTTCCAGATAATTTTAAATTTTCATTTTAAATCGAAATTATTTGTATTAATTCCGGAGCGTGGCTCTGAATTGGCCATATTCCAATAATCTATCTTTGAGATTTAAGAATCACATTTCCATCGTATTTGTCGAATTTCGTCATATTCCGTTAAAATATAGCCAAGTTACAGGCTAATTTTCCATATTCAAAAACTTCTTCTAAAAGTCATTTTACAATCGCATTTCCACCGTACTTGCCGATTTTCATCAAAAATTTTTTTAAAATAACCAAGTTCCATCAATTTTGTGGCGGTTCACCCATTGTAGTCTTGCGCCTGAATCTATGCGTTCACCACCGCAAAAGCAAACATCTCGAACGTGAACACAATTTAAAAAACAACGCACCTAAACCTAACATCTAACATGACAAAAAAATTACAACACAAAACAAATCAATAATATAATCAGTCTCGTCTCAATCTCCATAACGACCGCACGTCGCTTATTGTGATGGCTGACAGCCACACATTTAATGTACGGCTAAAATGGTGGTGATAAATAACATAAATAAAATTATTAAAATTTTGAATAAATAAATTATGTAACAATAATTAAAATAAATATAACAAAACAAATTAAATTAACTACAATAAATTATTAAATAAGAAAGTTACAACCTAATTGGTACAAACACTTAAGAAGATATAAAAAGTACGCTCTATTTGTATATTATTATTTACAGAATCTACACAAATCTGTTTTTGTTGTTGTTTAAATATTATATGAAAAAAAAAATCGGAGTGGGCTTTGTCGTCTACACGGCCGACCGTAGGTGTTTTGCGTGATAACGTTTATAAGATGTTGAGATGAACTATTTTAATTAAATATAAATTATCCGCCACAGTTTCTTTACTCACAAAGAATTGCTTCGATCAGAAGAGGCGTTCTCTCGCTACAGTGGTCTCAAGCATTGTAAATCGTTAATTTGTAGATTTTAATTTTAATTAAAATGTATGTGGAGATTATTTGTTTTAAGTTACAATACATTATCTGCCATGAATTCTTTACGCATAAATTGACTCCATAATTGTTTTATTTTATTTTTTATTTTATTTTATTTTATTCCATATAGGACAACACACAGTATAAATACTTTTTAAGTGTTATCACAACAACAATTATAACACAAATTTACAATAACCAAATATAATAAAGCATACAGGTTTAATTAAACATAAATATAATAAATACAAACTTAAGATAACAATGGATAGTAAATTATAAAAATTTAAATAACTAAATTTAATTTTGAAGAAAAGAACAAAAAGGCATAAGAACTTAATGACACCCGTTTGAATAAAGTATAAACATAATATTTAAGATTAATCAAAATACGAATTATTTAAGTAAAATCCGACACTTATGCTTAAATCCAATATACGAATCACTAAAAAGATCGATGCTAGTAAATATTTTATGCTACCTTCGGGTTTACAGCCTTGAAAATAAAACTCTTTCTTTTACGACGACGTTTCGATATATATTATATCTTCTTCAGGTCTGTATACATACATATATAAAACAACCACAAAAATATTTTTTAATAAGACAATTTATAGAAAATTTCATGCAATGCTTAATTTTGAACCTACCGTTAAATGATAATTTTCCCCCCAAATATTCCAAAAAGCAAAATGTCACACAAACACTTCAGATTGTATTACTTTATATAAAGTATGTATATAGTTATATAAAAATAAATCCGTAAATGTTTGTGTATATCTTCCAAAATATTTTCGTAGAATCAAAACATTCAAATAATTTTTGTCCGAAACTTTTTTTAGGCTAACTACATTCGAAATATTATTTTGGTTAGTGGATTATAGAATTTAGAGTTATGGATTTTCACATACTAATTTGGAAATTGTATTAATAATACCAGAATAAACTTTGCTGAGGTCATCCGTGTCAGTTTTCTTGTTCACCAAAGTTTCCTGCTTGCCGACAATATGAGCCATTTCCAAAAACAAACGGTTTTTATAAAATTTTTCATATTCAAGAATTTTCGCTTGATTCAAATTAAATTTGTGCCCCGTAATATGGGAATGTTGGCACAGTGTGGTGGCTAGAGGATTCCTTATTGGTACCTTACAGTCAGATTTATGTTGACTTAGTCGATTCTTCAACAGTTGTTTCGTAGTTCCCACATACTTAAGACCACAGGCTACTGAAGTAACTTTATAGACAAGGAAACGAAACAGAAACTAACTACCTATACATCAGTGGCTCCGAAGTTTTATGGGCTTCCGAAAGTACACAAGGACAATCACCCGTTGAGACCCATCGTTTCGTTTATCAACAGCCCCACATACAAGACATCGAAGTATTTGGCCGATCTCTTGAAAGTAGCAACGGATGATCGGAGATACAACTGTAAAAATTCGTATGATTTAGTTGAGTTTGTTAAAGAGCAGATTGTCCCACAGCGACATATGTTGATTAGCTTAGACGTGGTATCACTCTTTACAAACATCAACCTCGGATTAGCTTTAGATACGATTTCGGGTAAATGGTTAACTATAGAGATTGCCGCCCCGGTGGCACAGTTGTTAGCATGCTTGCTTTAAGCCCCGGAGGTCCCGGGTTCGATTCCCGGCGGGTGATGAAAAAATCACGGCTGGTTAATGTAGGATCAATGAATTAATCTCTCATTATCCGTTAAAAAAAAAAATGATTACGAAACTTCAATATGAAGCGGCCAAATCCCTCTATGGGATGTAGCGCCAGCGAAAAAAAAAAAAAAAAAAAAAAAAAAAAAAAATTTGGAAATTGTATTAATAATACCAGAATAAACTTTGCTGAGGTCATCCGTGTCAGTTTTCTTGTTCACCAAAGTTTCCTGCTTGCCGACAATATGAGCCATTTCCAAAAACAAACGGTTTTTATAAAATTTTTCATATTCAAAAATTTTCCGCTTGATTCAAATTAAATTTGTGCCCCGTAATATGGGAATGTTGGCACAGTGTGGTGGCTAGAGGATTCCTTATTGGTACCTTACAGTCAGATTTATGTTGAATTAGTCGATTCTTCAACAGTTGTTTCGTAGTTCCCACATACTTAAGACCACAGGCGCCACACGGAACCAAATACACTACGTTAGATCGGAGTAACTCCGGTGTGCTATCTTTCAATTGACTGAAAATCTTTTTCCTCAGTGGATTAGCTGCCGAAAGAGTGATTTTGCAATTTATGTTTTCATTACGCAACACTTTAGCAATATGCTCACTAAGGCCTTGCACGTAAACGATTGGTTTGTACGATACAATTTGGTTAGTAGCGGCGTCGCGATTCATTATATTACTGTTATTATTATTACGGTTAATTTGGTTAAACCGATTAATCAATTTACTAATCAAATAATTTGGGTATTTATTTTTAGACAAATAATTTTTGATAATTTCATCGGTGTCAACAGTTGCATCCGTGGTTAATTTTTTCACTCGGTTAACAAACCCAAATGCAGTATTAACAATTTGGTTCAACGGGTGGAAACTATTAAAATTTAGAATACGGCCGGAAGATAAATTTTTTGCGTACCAGACAGTATCAATTTGGCCATTATCTTTACGGATCAACAACGTGTCCAAAAAAGGTAATTTGCTCTCTGTTTCCATCTCCAAAGTAAATTTGAGGCCAAAATAATTACAGTTAAATTTTGACAGTACTTCATTAATTTTATCTTCCGGGACACACAACAACAGATCATCAACATATTTCTTAACAAACAGAATATTAACATTAATGGAGCTGAGTACTGTGTCGAGCAACACTTCCATTATTATATCGGCTACAATCGGCGATAGCGGAGAACCCATTGCAACACCGTTAATTTGTTTGTAAAAATTATTCGATGCCGTAAAGTATCCCGACTTTAAACAAAATTCCACAAGATCCAAAAATTCTGTTCTGGGAATGTTGGTGTAGGGCTCTATAGTTAACCATTTACCCGAAATCGTATCTAAAGCTAATCCGAGGTTGATGTTTGTAAAGAGTGATACCACGTCTAAGCTAATCAACATATGTCGCTGTGGGACAATCTGCTCTTTAACAAACTCAACTAAATCATACGAATTTTTACAGTTGTATCTCCGATCATCCGTTGCTACTTTCAAGAGATCGGCCAAATACTTCGATGTCTTGTATGTGGGGCTGTTGATAAACGAAACGATGGGTCTCAACGGGTGATTGTCCTTGTGTACTTTCGGAAGCCCATAAAACTTCGGAGCCACTGATGTATAGGTAGTTAGTTTCTGTTTCGTTTCCTTGTCTATAAAGTTACTTCAGTAGCCTGTGGTCTTAAGTATGTGGGAACTACGAAACAACTGTTGAAGAATCGGCTAAGTCAACATAAATCTGACTGTAAGGTACCAATAAGGAATCCTCTAGCCACCACACTGTGCCAACATTCCCATATTACGGGGCACAAATTTAATTTGAATCAAGCGAAAATTCTTGAATATGATAAATTTTATAAAATCCGTTTGTTTTTGGAAATGGCTCATATTGTCGGCAAGCAGGAAACTTTGGTGAACAAGAAAACTGACACGGATGACCTCAGCAAAGTTTATTCTGGTATTATTAATACAATTTCCAAATTAGTATGTGAAAATCCATAACTCTAAATTCTATAATCCACTAACCAAAATAATATTTCGAATGTAGTTAGCCTAAAAAAAGTTTCGGACAAAAATTATTTGAATGTTTTGATTCTACGAAAATATTTTGGAAGATATACACAAACATTTACGGATTTATTTTTATATAACTATATACATACTTTATATAAAGTAATACAATCTGAAGTGTTTGTGTGACATTTTGCTTTTTGGAATATTTGGGGGGAAAATTATCATTTAACGGTAGGTTCAAAATTAAGCATTGCATGAAATTTTCTATAAATTGTCTTATTAAAAAATATTTTTGTGGTTGTTTTATATATGTATGTATACAGACCTGAAGAAGATATAATATATATCGAAACGTCGTCGTAAAAGAAAGAGTTTTATTTTTAAGGCTGTAAACCCGAAGGTAGCATAAAATATAATATATCCAGCCGTTAGGAGATTTTTGATGCTAGTAAATAATATATCATGATTAGCTTGCATTCTAAAAGATGGGGAGGAGAAGCCAAGAGTTGTACACGGGATAGAACCGAATAAAAATAATAAAATAACCGAATCTAACATATTATTAACAATTTTAAACAACAGGTATTCATCTAAAAGCATCCGTCTAATGTCAAGTGACTTTAAATCAAATATGCCAAGTCTAACATCGTAGTTTAACTTCGCAGTAAATGGGACAAATTTGAAACATAAGAATCTAGTGAATTTCTTTTGGATCAGCTCAATTTTTGTAGCATATATTTCATAGTAAGGATTCCAAATTTGGCACCCATACTCTAAGGAACTGCGCACTAAATGATTAAATAGTATAATTAGTAGATGGTGACATAAATTCACGACCTCTTCTAAAAATAAAACCAAGCATACGAAACGATTTTCTACATAAACTATCAACATGAGTATCAAAGAACAATGGCAGCTTCCCATACATTGTTTTATTTGAGATTAAATTTATACGTCTTTAAATGAAAAATATCTTATTTAACTCATTGTGATTTTCTGAGCTAGTTTGTGCAAGATTTTTTGTTAGAGAAGGCGGAGATTAATAGATATTCAGTTGTTAAGTTATCATTTTGTCAATTAACAAATCTCATGAAGAACGAAATAGAAACGAAATAGTCAAATAACTTTTGATTAAACATTATTTTTTTACTCGGCTTTAACTAGATAATATTAAAGTTTAAAAAATCGTAGATAATTAATTGGTTTTCTTTCGGATATGTGTCACTTTTAGAAGTTTAAGTTTATTTCAAATAATTTTTCGCCATTGTTCTTTAAATTTGTCATCAAAAATTATTCCCAGGTCTTTAACCTCACTGTTCCTGATGAGCAAAACACCATCAATGGTATAGTCAAAATAGATCTTGTTAACTTTTCTGGTGTAAGATACAATCATGCATTCACTAATATTTAAATATAGGTCGTTGATCAAACACCATTGAAAAACCCGATGAAGGTCATTTTGCAAAATTAACGAGTCAGACAAATTAAGTACCTCACTATAGATCTTTAGGTCATCTGCATAAAGTAAGCAATCGGATTCGATCACATCAATCAAATCATTAATAAAAATTAGGAACAACAGAGGACCTAATGTTGAACCTTGTGGAACTCCAGACGTAGTAGTAAAACACTGAGATTTATGACCATTAAACAATACATATTGACTCCTACCTAACAGATAGGATTGAAAAAATACTTCGTCTGATTGTGATAATCCAAAAGCCACTAGTTTTGAGCATAACATGGAATGATTTACTTTATCAAAAGCTCTACTAAAATCTGTATAGATACAATCAACTTGTCTGTTTTTATCGACGGAACTAATGACAAAATCAGTAAATTCTAACAGATTAGTAAGAGTCGATCTTTGCTTATAAAATCCATGCTTTTTATGAGAAATTAAATTTCTAACTAGATTAAATAATTTACTATGCAAAATTTTCTCGAATATTTTAGCAAAAGAATTTAAAATAGAAATTGGTCTGTAGTTCGCAATATCTGATTGGTCACCACTTTTATATATTGGAATTATATAGAACTGCTTCAATTTGTCAGGAAAATAAGACATTGTGATTGAATAATTGAAGATTTTGGTTAGAGGTTTGAAAAAGCTATGCTTTAATCTTTTCACAAAAAAAATAGGAATAGAGTCAGATGCAGCTCCTTTATTATATTTTAGGCCATTAAGTACACTAATTACATCCGACTCAGAACAAAATAAATCAGAAAATTGATCAGTTTTACGTTTTGTCACAGACACAGTAGAGGCTACTGAACTATAGACACTCTTGAAATTATCAGCAAATAAATTGGCAATTACGGATCCTTCAGATGAACTACATTCGTCAAGAAACATAGAAGATGGAAAACTTGTTTCATTTCTTAATGTTCTCGTGTAATTCCAAAATTTTTTCGGATCGGATTTAATTTTCTCTTCGAGAGAAAGTAAATGATTCCTGAAGCAGACCTTTAATTCAATATCTACTTTTTTTCTAAGTTGTGCAAAAACCACACGATCACAAATATTATGGTAAATACGCTGCCTTTTCCTAATTTTATTCTGTTCAATGATTAGTGCTATAAGGCAACTAGAAAACCAACACGGAAACTGTCTTCCCTTAAGTTTAGTTTTAGTTTTACTGTATTTATTGACTACAGCATATAACACATCATAGAAAGCGTCAACCATTTCATTAACACCCTTACCATTAAATAAAACATCCCAATCAATATTTAGTAACTCATTTTCAATCAAATTATATCTAAGGCTACGAAAATTAGTCGAAGGAAGGAAATGAACAGCTTGAAACTTTAATTTATTTAAACGAATAGTAATGTGAAGTAGAGGATGGAAAGGATCGACTTTAGAAAGAACACGTAAGTATTAATTAGACATTCAGCCGTTCTACCTTCGTACCCAGTTGCGACAAAGCCAGCAGTAGCTAGATACCACTCAATACTTGATAAATTAAAGTCACCCAATATTAAAAATTTAATGTTGGGAGGAGGTGAAACAACTAAATCGATCAACAAATCACAAAATCATTTATATTCGTCAAATATAACACTGGTGTTAAAATAAACAACACCCAACACTAAATATTCTCTCTTGTTAAGACATACTTTAACAAAGACATTATCAAAAACATGGGACTCATTCAAAAAATCAATTTTAGTAGCAGATAACCCCTTCCTCAATGCTAACAAAATACCTCCACCATCCTGTTTTTCGTGTACGTTAAAATTACGATCACTTCTAAAAACCGCATAACGATCATCAATAAATTCATTAGAGTAGATAGAGGAGTTAAGCCATGTCTCGGTTAAACATAATACATCAAAGTTGGTTAAATCTCAAGAGTACTCATATTAAATTATAAAGAACAATCACTAAAAGGAAAGAATATAAATAATGATAATATAATTAAGAAAAACAAAAACAAAAATTAAATCAAGAAAGAATAGGCGGTTATTTGCTAGTTTATCCAAATCATACTCAGACGATATTTTGACTAATACATCATCATCAGTTTTACGGCAATATATGTATGTTTCCATGACTCGCCCAAACGTACTCATACTGGTTATGATTTCCTTTAGATCGGAGAAGCTTACTTTTGGGATTAGCAAGTAACTTTTTTTTCCATTCAGGTAGATAATCTTTAATAAAAATGTTGTTTTTACTGTTAAAGTTGACATCTCGCGCTGAAACTCTGTTTTTGATTTTAGAAGCCGCAGAATAGAGTCCTTATCATATTTGTTAACCAATTCCACAGTGATAGGCTTCGGAGATGTTTTGGAATAAGTCCTGTGAATATGTTTAATGTAAGTTGTATCATTAACGGCAAATCGACATTCTTAAAAATTTCATCAGCAACGACCATCAAGTTTTCACTTTTAACAAACGGTACACCGAATATTTGAATTGTAGAACCGTTAACAAATTTTTCCAAAATTTCCATTCGACTATTGCATAGTTGAAGTTGCTTATTCAATTCAGTATTTGATTCTTTTAAAGAAGTAATTTCATCATCATGGTTACTCACTTGTACTTCAAGTTTTAACAGTTGATCAATTTTATTGTTCAATTCTGAACTCTTCAAAACTGTAAAAATCTAAATTGCTCTTGCTGAATTTTGTTTACATCATCTTTTATTGCCGTATATATAGCATTTTCGGGTAAAGATGATTTGGCGTTAGGCAACAGATTTTCCACAGACACAATTGAAGTACACGTTTTACATATAAAAGGTTTACTTTTTGATTCACTAGCAATATTTTCGCACAACATATGATATAACTGTTTACATTTATCACACTGCACAACATCTCCGGTATGACGTTGCACAGACTGATTGCATGACTGATAGAAAGACATGGCCAAAGTGTACAGTTGTTCACAAGAATTATAATAATTAATCAAATCAATCACTGATGAAAATTATACTATGTTGATTATGTAATCAAAGAAATTGGACAAACTAGTAATCTTTAATTAAGCGCACATATTTATTAGATTTACAATATTAGAACATATAACTTATTAATAATATTAATGTTTTTAATTCACAAATAAGAGTCACAACACTGAATGAAATTAATTGTTTAGTTTTTAATGTTTTATCCTTTTTTTGTATTTCAAATTACCTATTGCTAATGCAACGAAAGATTTACAGTTGTACACAAGATAAAAACTCGTATTATAATAGTTAAACAAAATCAATGACTGATGAATTAAAATTGTTTATGCAATTAGAAGGATTAGACAAACTAATAATTTTAATTAGTGCACAATACACTATTTGACAGATAGAAAATATTGGAACATACAACTTATTTTCTTATAAATATTTTAAATTATATTTAATTTTTAATAACTGTACACTGTACAACCATACTATGAAATGTGTAACTATGTTTAATTTTAATCACTACAATTATAGTTAATATTATGAATTTCAATTTATGCAAATTAATTTATTAATTTAGAAATTTATTTTAAATTAAATGACATAAGGTAACCAGCATACAATGGAAATTGTTTATCTTGTTTTATTTGATTATTTTAAATTTATGATGTTATCGCAATAAAAAGCAAAACTGGAATGAGCAGATGAGGCGTTCTCTCGCTACTCTTGTTCCGAGCAGATGAGGCGTTCTCTCGCTACAGTGTAGCCAAGCCCTGTGTAAATCGGTATTTTGTAGATATAATTAAAATTAAAATTGATATGGAGATTAATTATTTTAATTTAAAATAAATTAACTACTACTGTTTCTTTACGCAAAAATTGACTTCAGAATTGCTCGGACCAACCTATGAAATCATACATGCATTAAAGGTAATGCTTTCAGTTGAGTAATTGCCCACGACCAAGGGAAATATTTCGTGTCAATTTTCTGAACAAGCGGTGAAAGACGTTTTATCACGTCAAAACCAATATTATAGAGTACATGTTTTTGATAGGATCTGTGTAAAGAGCGAACAAGACGGCTTGTATAAACATTTTTGTTGGTTTGAAACATGCACACTCACACACCACTTCTGATCTGTTCAATTTAATTTCGATATGCAGACTCTTTTTGTCCTTTTTAGCAAAACAAAAAATAATAAAATGAATCATCCGAATACGATTGTTTGGCGAAACGTAAAAAATAAATAATCATATTAATGGGTCATTCTCTGTCAACTGGACATCCCTTATTCTCCCCAAGAATTGGGTAAACTTAAAAAAATCTTTATGGACTTAAATTAAAGCCTGACATGTCTACTTTTATTTGCTACATGGCCTTAGTGGAAATTCAAATTCAAGATGACGGCAGAGATACGTCAGTTAGAACACATGAATATTAAAAAAAATGTCTTAAATCATCATAAAAACGTTCTTGATGATTTTTTAAAATCTGAAATAATTCATGTATATTCTCTGTCTACATATGAAAACGATGGACAAATTAAAACACCATATAAAGTAAAAAAAACTTAAAAAATATGTAAATTTTCACACGTTTTCATTATGTCCAATTAAGGGGTGAATATATTTTTTAAGAAACGTGATTTTTTTTTTGCAATATACTACAGACACTACGAAAAAATAAGCCTACAATAATCAATTTAGGTGCTACAGAACCGAAGATCTGGACAGCGATTTTGGTCGCAAAATGAGGATTGATTTGAGACATGGATAACATTATACAAATAACATAAATAAGATTAGAAGAGAACGATCGAGAGAATATATTAAAATATTGACTACACTTTATTATGTTCTTATACAGGGTGAGGAAAAAGTATGGAAACCCCTAAAAATCTCGCGGATTTCGGTCAAAAAAAAAATCGAGCAAGGGTTATTCTTAGGTAATTTTCAACAAGGAATTTAATGGTGATCTTGGTTGTGACCTTGACCTTCCTCTTCAAGGTCATTTGTAGGTCAAAGTCATTTTTTTTAAATTAGAACCCCTATTTTTGATGACAGAATCGAAAAGAGCGATCAATTTTACGTCCGAATATATATTTTCCATGACCTCCCAAGATCATATGAATTAATTTACATTGCGAGGAAAAAGTATGGAAATCTCTAAAAATCTCGCGGAGTATGTCAAAAAAAAATTAACAAGGTTTATTCTTAGGTAATTTTCAACAAGGAATTTAATGGTGAGCTTGGCCGTCATCTTCAAAGTCATTTTGAGATCAAGGTAATTTTTTTATAGGGAAACTCCTGTTTTTGACATCGGATTCGAAAAGAGCAATCAATTGTACGTCCGAATATGTATTTTCCATTACCTCCCAAGGTCACTTGAAGGAATAATGATTTGCTATGAAATAAAATTAAAAAAAATCATAAAAAGAGAACATTGTAATAATGCTTGTGTTTCTATGAAAATAACAAAAAAACAAAAAAATTAAATTTTAAAATGAAGAATTAATTTTTTTAATTTTCATAGCAAATCATGATTTCTTCAGGTGACTTTGGGGAGTAATGGAAAATACATATTCGGACGTGCAATTGATCGCTCTTTTCGAATCCGATGTCAAAAACAAGAATTTCCCTATAGAAAATGACCTTGACCTCAATATGACCTTGAAGATGAAGGTCAAGGTCATAACCAAGCTCACCATTAAATTCCTTGTTGAAAAATATCTAAGACTACACCTTGGTTAGTTTTTTTGACATACTCCGGGAGATTTCTATGTGTTTCCATACTTTAACCTCGCAATGTAAATCCCTTCAGATGATCTTGGGAGGTCGGGGAAAATACATACTCGGACGTAAAATTGTTCGCTCTTTTCGATTCTGTCATAAAAAATAGGGGTTCTAATTTAAAAAAATGACTTTGACCTCCAAATTACCTTGAATATGAAGGTCAAGGTCACAACTAAGCTCACCATTAAATTCCTTGATGAAAATTACCTAAGAATAACCCTTGCTCGATTTTTTTTTACCGAAATCCGCGAGATTTTTAACGGTTTCCATACTTTTTCCTCACCCTGTATAAGAACATAATAAAGTGTAGTCAATATATTAATATATTCTCTCGATCGTTCTCTTCTAATCTTATTTATGTTATTTGTATAATGTTATCCATGTCTCAAATCAATCCTCATTTTGCGACCAAAATCGCTGTCCAGATCTTCGGGTCTGTAGCACCTAAATTGATTATTGTAGGCTTATTTTTTCGTTAGTGTCTGTAGTATATTGCAAAAAAAAAAATCACGTTTCTTGAAAAATACATTCACCCCTTAATTGGACATAATGAAAACGTGTGAAAATCATTGACGGGTTTGGCTTCCACCTAGCCCGTAAAACTAAAAAATCATACAATTGGATGTGTAGCCAGCAGAAGAAATGTTCATGCAATGCCCGTGTAGTAACACGTTTAATAAATGAAAAACACGAAATTATTAAGGCACCATCTGTGCATTCCCATGCACCTATAACGCACGAAAAAATTATTTGTGAAACTAACCATATTTTGTAAACCACAGCTAAAAATTGTGATATTCCGCCATCTCGTATTATTACTGACTCGCAATTGTGAATACACCTAGCATTTCGGGGGTTTACTTACGAAGCAAAGAATCTAAAAAAAACAAGATCCATCGTGCGCGTGCTCACAAGACAACAAAGGAGCCAAACAGTTTGGAGGCAATTAATATACCTGAAGAAATACGCTACATGAAAGGAGAGTTGTTCGTTCTGTCTGAAGATTGTTGCGAGGGAGAAAAAATTATTTTACTCGGTACTAAATCCTCTTGAACACTTCTTACAGAATGTAATTGTTGGATTATGGACGGAACGTTCGATGTAGTTCCTTCCATAATGCGACAACTGTTTTCTATACATGGAAACGTTGAAGGGGAGATAGTACCACTGGTTTTTTGTATAATGAGCAAAAAATCCAGAAAGTGCTACGATCAATTATTTTTCGAATTGAGGAAAATTTGCCTTCAATACGAATTGAGTCTTAATCCAGTAAGAATATTATGCGATTTTGAAAAGGTTTGCGGAAGGTCCAAAAAAATAGATTAGCCGCAAAATATGTGAATTCAGAAGAATTCTCTCTAAAAATCCGGATGATTAAAAGTCTCTCATTCGTACCATCAGACGAAGTCGCCAATTACTATTTGAGCTTAAGCAGCACGTTTGAAGACAACGATTTAAAAAAGATAGGGAGCTGATTCAAAAAAAAATATATTGGTGATTTGAATGTGTGCCCCAAATATAATCCCAAATTTTGGACAGTTGGGAACGCAGAAACAGGTACGGAGTGTTTTCTGCGGACTCAAAATAGTGTCGAGGCATGGCACCGGAGATTAAAAGCGGTTGTTGGAAAACGCCATGCAGGCTTATATAAATTGATCAAAGATCTATCGAACGAATTAATTGTGGCCAAACATCATGTAGAGAAAATTCGAAATGGTGAACAACTACTGAAAAAAAAACAGATCATCATAAAAAACAAAAGAATAAAAAAAATTATACGGAACAGAGGCAGTTATGGTAAAACTGACTTTCTTAAGAGAATTGCGCAAAATACAATTCTTAATTAAGATATTTTTATAAACATTTGATATTTTAAAAAAAATTTAAATTTATTATATGCATTTTGTTTTCTGAAATTAACTGTAAATTATATGAATTGGAATAATTAGCGATTGTAAATTATAAAACTGCTTTTAACATTTATTTAATAAAGCCTAACAAAAAAAAATATTTAAAAGATTTTATATGCAAGATTTTGTATTGCAAGATTTTGCAAATGCAAGATTTTGTAATTACAAGATTTTATAATGCAAGATTTTGATGTTGCAAGATATTGTAATGCTATATTTTATACCGATCCCCTTAAAATATTTGAAATTATTTTATTGGGGTATCTTTGATCCATACAAAATATGCTTCTACAATATAGTAGTTCTTCCATGATATAATTACAAATTTAGAGATAATTGTTTAGGATTTTCTAGCTATGCTATGGTAAAATTCGTAATATTACCGCTGGTCGTGTTGTTATACGTCTTTTACATGGCAATCTAAATACTATTGCGGTAATAATAATCACTTTACCGTAAAATTATCCATAGCTTCGTTTCGTGTTCAGAGGACAATTCTAAGTAGATTTGAGGAGTTTTCTATTTCAGTATTGAAACACAAAGGTAAATATTAATGCAAATAAAAATATTTTTGAATTATATAACGATTTCCTAACATTCTTGTACAAAGGGTCCAGAGCTAAGCTTCGTTGGGGAGTTTTCTATTTCAGTAGGTGAATAATTATTTAATAACACAATTATTTGCAAAATGTTTGGTATGGACGGCAGACCTTACCCACTAAGGTATCCAACGAACCTTACAAACTGTTAAAGTTCTAACAAGTAAACAAATCGTCGAAACGAAATCATCACAAAAAATTGCTTTCTCCAGAACGGCTAATGAATTTGGAATACCTATACTAATTCGGAATTAGCGAACGACATATTTTAAGATAGTTTTGCCTGCTTTTCATTTTGAAATATTGTACAAATTTTGCTTTCTCTGAATGCATAAGGTATTAAAATCTAAAGCATAAATTACTGGAAAAAATATCTGTACACCTAGGGAAGTACATTTTGGAATTGTGTGATATTGGGATAAAACGATCCTTTACACTCCCGTATTTGAGTTTACGGGAACCAAGTTTAATAAACGGACATCTGCTTCTGCTCTTTCATAGCCAAATTGCTTTCCAATGCTGGAAATTAATCATAATTTTTTGCTTGCTTTGTCGATGGAATCTCTCTCTGGGGTTCAAGGCACTCTAGCTGTTTCGGAGCTCGTTTTTCACGTCCTACCTATACGCAGTAAATAGACAAATCAGGGATGTATGGGAATAGGTACGTTTATCGTAACCTATCTGCACATTGCATTGCTCAATGTCAGCTAATATAATTGATAGGTGGTCAAGGCTCAACAAAGAGTCCTACTTGTAATCATCGCGATCCTGAATTATCGAACGATGGAAAATAACTTTTGCATACTCCTCCTGATCCACACGCCACAGCTTAAACCATTGTGCCGTTTGGACAGTAATCGGAGTTTCTTTTTACAGGTAATAACGCACGAATAGATTTTAGCCAATATTGGGGCACATGTCCTCGAAATTTTTAAAATCACGGGTTGGTAAATATGGCAGATTTAGATAGATAGGTCCCGTATTCGTTATATAAAAACTATATGTTTCTCAGAACATAGATAAATGACCATATTTTAATTTATTTTTCACCGAGTAATTTAGGAAAACTTTTGTGTTATCAGATTTTTATTTTATTAACAAAAACAGAAAAATGGTAATTGAAAAATTATACATATAGAATTTCAACAATAAATTTGCTAACTAAAAATATCGAGTATAGGTACCATTTATTGTAATTTTAAAAAAATTGTTTGTCTGTACGGATGTGGCCCAATATACGGTAACACTAACAAAATAAAAATAATTTTTAAATCTTTGTATAATCCCATTGGAAATATTCTTAATCCTTTCTCAAGTAAAACGTATCCTTTTAGTTGTTGCTGTATAGAAATGAAAACGAAAACATAATTGTGGTTTACGAATAAAGAAACGAAATAAGACATTTTCGATTTCATTTGTTGACTCGATTTTATACATCTACTGTAACAATCGAATGTCGATATACATAGTATTCTTAAATAACATTAATTCTGTTAGATTAAAGACTTTTCAAAATATCAAATATAAAAATTAGTTCGAAGCCATATTGACAACATAAATGTAATTAAGTCAACGCAAATAAATAAAAGGCATAGTAAAATATTCAGCTTCTCACCTTAAATAAGTCAACAACATGTAACAATTAAAAGCTTTTAATATTTAATAATACTAAAAAAAATGAACTTTTAGCTTAGTTTACTGCGAAATATGTTGTTATACCCAGGTGAAACAACAAACTTAGGTGAGCAAAAAAAAAAATGTGTGTCTGTCAACAACAAAACAACGAAGAAAACAAGTTTTATAAAGTAATATTTGAAAACTTTTTGGGTGAAATTGGAATTATCGATTTCTGCTATAAGTATATACATACATACCGAGTGCAATTTTGTTGTTTTGACTTCAAGCTATTTTCAATATATGTAAGTTTTTAGATATACAGCCGTAAAATAATTTATTTGTTTATAGTGTAGTTTGGAGAACGTGGGTTCGAAATAAATTCGACAAAAAAAAACTTTTGTTTGTAACATAAAAATGACCCTAAATAATCCTTGAGACGAAATGTGATCAAAAAAAATTGTGTCCAATTTCTTTTAATTTTGAAATAAATTAAATTTATGTTGTGTTTGTGTGACTGTATGGAGACGTGTGTAGGTGTCGATAAAGAGCCGGAGGCCATATAAAAATTAAATTGAAACACTTAAAATGTGTCAGTAATTGTTAATATCAATCAGTTTTATGGCAAACCTTATTAAAGAAGGCCATGTGTGCTTTTAAATATACATACGTACAAAAGTATGATCAAGATTTTTCGTTCGCCCCTATACACGATTTCCTCGAGTTTTAGTTTTAAATTAAATATGTAAAATTTAATTAAGGAAACTTTAAGAATTGTTTTTATTATTTTTTTGTTTGAAGTTGGGTAAGATAAAAAAAATATATAATAAAATTATTTAATTTTAAGAAATAGGTCATTAAAAATTTAAATTCTCGGAAATATTACATTTATTAGACGACAAAAATATGTTCTTTTCGAAACAAGAAAAATTTAGAAGGCAACTTACAGGCACCTAAATATTTAAATAATGAATTCGAAATAAGTTAAGTGTTTCTAGGCCTAAACAAAAAAAAACTAAAACATTATCAAGGTGGGGGGATTATTGCAAATTTAGAGAATAAGGTACCTGGATTATGATGGTATGAAAATAATTTGGGTAATTATACTAATTTATGTCGACACTGCTAACCCCCAAAAAATCACTTTTTAATATATTAAAGAAAAATACTGGTATATCTATATACATCTCGTCCTACCAGCCAAAAATTGGTTAGTGGCTATACCGTATAACTCAAAAATATTATAAATATAATTTTGTAGCTGAACGGAAAAGTCAAACTTTTGCTTAGATATTTCGGAATATGTACCTATTCATATCCTCTCAAAAATGTCATCTAATTTTTTAGTATACGTCTTACTATATTGATTAGGTTTGGAGGATTTAACAAAATGTTTATTCCAGATAAGAAAACTTAACAATTTATTTTATTACGACTGAGACTGCGCTCATCTAGCAATTTTTCTTTCAAATTCAAATTTTTATATATCTTGTAAAATTCACATTTGTTGGGGTGTAACCCACTGATCAGTCTCATAATTAATTAAACCTATTTACTAATTTTAGTTTGGTCAGTTTGGAGTCTTCTTTCAACGACAGGGTTATCTATCATATGGCGAATATAGGAGTTTCCATGTTCCTGGAGCTTTATTTTGTGTTTTGCGGCAAACATTTTTATTTCATCCCTGTAGGTCCCTGTGAAGGTCTTCATTTCTTGCGTACCACGGAGCATTGACGATGCTACGAAGAACCTTGTTTTGAAACGTCTGTATCATTTTGCCGTTTGTTTGCCCAGGCACATCCCCAGAGCTGTATACCGTAGGTCCATATCGGCTTCAAAATTTGCCGATATAGCAGCAGCTTATTGTGAATTGTAAGCTCAGAGCCACTACCTATGAGCCAATACATGTTTCTAACATAATTAAGTTCTTCTTTACTTGAGCTTGGCATCGAGGGTCATGCCGAGGTATTTAGCTATATTTGCATATGGCACGAGTCGCGAGTTAATTTCTATAGGTAGGATTTTGTCTCATTAAGTTTGATTCGCCAACGCTTTGTCCAGTTACAAACCGCATTGGTCATCCTCTGGAGTTTGCTCGTTGCATCAGCGACATTACTTCCAATTGCCATAATTGCTGTGTCATCTGCAAAGGTGGCTATAGTTCCTTCATTTGTGGTTGGTATGTCCCTTGTATAAGTTAAATACTTTATTGATTTTTGATTAAAAAAAATAATTTTTATTTTTAACTTATTTGCTTAACATCGAAATTACAACTGATTAACTTCTTATTTTCTAATTACAATTTACTTAATTAAAAATATGTAGAATATAAAACCATGTAACTTGTTGTCGGTACTGTTGCAACGTGACTTGTATGTTCACGTTGTATTTCTGTGGGAACCCAGTTATTATGTGTGTTAACTCCTCCACCTTTAAGTTCGAATGCCCTCATTCGAAGCATCAGAAAAACGGTGTTTCGTAAAATTTTCGTCTGTGCCCTGAGGCTTCTTCGGATGTTATCGTTTGAAGCGTTATATTATGATTTTTCGTTCTCCTCCCTGAATTGCTATTGAATCAATATTCTCGACCTTACTCTGAGGCTGTGGAATGGAATCTTCGATGTTCTTTGTATTACTGATTCGTAATTTCTTAGTTTTGGTACATTTCATAGTGACAACTGCTACTTCTATGATGATGACTATTGAGAATGCCCCCCCGCCCCCCTCTTGAATCGCTCGATGACTCCCTCCTTTTTAAGGAGCCCGATGTGATTAGTATTATTTATATGGATATCTTTCATCATTTTTAGTGAAAGTATTTCCTTAAATTCACTTTCTTCCGGCGTTGGATATAGAATGGCTGGAAGTACTTGAATGGTCGTTTTTTCTTTGGAAATGAAGATGTTGCTCCCAACTGACAATGTGGTATTGCTGAATTTAATCAAATATGTTCCATTGAAATCCTCGTGATCGGGATTTCCGGCTATCCATTTCCATGCACTACCTATAAAGCTCAGGGATCATTTGCATTTCCGTGTTCTAAGGCTGTCCAGTAATGTCTGTAATTTCGAGAGTTCATGCTTCATATAGAGGTGCAACGGGTGATCTATTGTCATTTCTTTGTCCAGTATGGATTGCATTCTGTCTATGTAGTCTTGGTGTTGGTCTAATTCGATTATATGGATTAATTTAAAGTTTCCGTCCTGTATTTTTGCTTGACCTGTACTAATTGAGATGACTTGGGAGTTTGTGTAATCAAGAATTTGGATTTCTGCCAATGTGTTGCTTAAGGCGTAACTGTAATAAAAATATTTTTTTTTTCGTGTTAGGATTTAATATTGCTTTTGTCTTTTGTGGATTACTCTTCCTGACTCTGTTATAACTGTTGAATTTCTGTCTTCTCTTACTATTTCTGGTTTAAATCGTTCCGTTAATTTTGATCCTAATCTTTTGTTATGCTTTATATAGATTATTTGACCTGCTTTGTAGGTTTTAATCGTGGTACGGTTTTTGTTATGATATTTCAGATCTATTTCCTGTTTTTGTATTATCTTTAGCATGATGTCTTGTCGGATTTGTTCTAATCGTTCTGGGTCTGCGTTAGGGATTCTGCCAACATATATTTCCACCGGCCGTTTACCGGTTGTCGAGTGAATTGAGTGGTTGTATTCATTGATCGCTCTCTCATGTAATTCGTTCAAAGTTCGTTCTACCCCATCAGCCTTTAGACATCTCATCATTTCTGAGAGTGTCGAGTAAAATCTTTCTACTTGGCCATTCACCTTAATTTTGTATGGGGGGGTTTGGAAGACTTTTATGTTTAACCCGTCTTCCATCATTGACATTATAGAATTCGAGTTGAAGGATTTTTCATTGTCAATTACCACAACTTCTGGTACACTAAAGAAAAAGAGGATATCTCTAAGTGGTTGTTTGATATCTTCTGTCGCTCTGGACTTTAGTGGTCTACAGAAGGCGAGTTTGCTGAATTTGTCAACCGCCGTTAAAACTAGCGTATGTCCAGGATAATTAGGGATAAGTGTGGGGGTAAGAATAGGTTTATTAGGATAACGATCATACTTATTATCCTGGCATATAACACAACACTTGACCAGTAACTTAATTTTCCTGGTCATCTTAGGGAAGTAATAATTTTCAATGATTTGATCTCGATTTTCTTGCATTACGATGTGCTCGTCGATGGACAGATAATATTTTTTCCTCTTGTTGGTTCTCATCCATAATATATTGTACCATCTTCTGAGTGAATCGAATTTTATAATCTCTGAAGTGTATTGGGTAAACTTCTTGAATTTTCCCCATTATAGCTTCCGTTGTCTTCAATCCGTTAATCGTAAGTGGATTAAGGTAACGTTTAAAAAGATTTATAATATCTGAATTTGAAAAACTTGGTTGTGTAATAATGTGTTGGGAATATTTTGGAAAAGGATTTATTATTTGGTACGAACTTTCTTCGTCTACGTTCAAAATTAGTTGATTGTGGAATACATTAACTGGGGTTTCGACTGTAGGGATCAGATCATGCGGAGAACTTTTGTCGCTATGTTGTGTGACTTAACATTGCATTTATTCCGGAAGTTATTGGTGTTCTCGATAAGGCATTCGCTACTAGATTTGTTTTCCCCGGTTGGTATTTTAACTCATAATTGTACTCTTCTAGGATAGCTCTCCAACGTTTAATCTTGGAGTTGTTATTTTTATTGCTCAGTTGGTGGTCTGTGAAGATTTTCGCTTTCTTTGATCCGTTTTCTCAAATATGTTAACGCCCAAATTATGGCGAGCATTTCCTTTTCATTAGCCGCATAATTTTCTTCTGTTTTATCTAAGGTCCTTGAGAGAAATGTGGTTGGCCTTCCCTCCTGAGATAAAACTGCACCTAGTGCGAAGTTAGAGGCATCCGTAGTCAATTTAAATTCCTTTTGAAAATTTGGGAATGATAACAGAACCTCATTGGAGACAAGTGAAGTTTTTATTTTGTTAAAGGCAGCTTCCTCTTCTATGTTAAGATTTACCTTTTTATTTCTTGAGAGGATTTTGGACACATGTCCATCTTCTCCCCTTAAAAGTTAAATCAAGGGCTTCGCAAGTTTTGCGTAGCCCCGAATGAAACGACGTTACAATATGTTGTAGCTTTTACCTTCTTCTGATTCGCTTTTATCCCGTCCTTAGAGATAACAAATCCTAAGAATTCTACTTCATCCTGTAGGAATTCACATTTGTCGAGTTGAATCTTCATATTGGCGTTTTCTAGTATACTTTAAAGACTATCGTCATGTTCTTGAAGTGTTCTTCTTCCGTTTTGCCAAATATGATTATGTCATCGATATAAACGTAACAACGCTTCCCAATGTGTTCACGAAGAATATCGTCAAGAATGCGTTGAAATATTGAGGGAGCATTTTTAAGCCCAAATGGGAGGCAAGTAAACACGTATTTCCCATGATTAACCGAAAAAGCCGTTTTTTCAATGTCCGTTTCTTTTAAAGGAATCTGATGGAATCCGCTCTTAAGATCTATTATGGTGACAAATCTGTTTTCCCCTAAGTTTACCAGAATGCCGTTGATCTCAGGTATTGGAAACCTGTCTGAGATAGTAACCGAATTTAATTTTCGGTAATCGATCACCATCCTGTACTACCCATACTGGGGAGTTATATGGAGATTTGGATGGTCTGATTATTTGTTTATCCACTTCATCTTTTAAGCATATGGGATATGGATAAGGGTGGCTCAGTATTGATTGTACGAATTTCTCCTCTCACGTTTGTTGTGAAAGTCAGTTTCTTTTCGGGATCGAAAAAAAAGTGCGGACATGTTCTTATTATTCGTTCTAGTTTTTGTTTTTGCTCTGTATTTAGGTGTGAGTCTCTAATATTTATGTTATTCACAGAATCGGAAAGATGTTGTTGCCGATTATGCCATCGAATGATCTCAGACTAGGTAATATAAAAAAATTCAGTTTCCTTTCTGGACCGAAAAGATCTATTAATGCGTGGTGCGTAATCTTAACGCTACCAGCAACCGAGTTTGTCATGAAAGGTTTCTCGTTAGGAATGGAATTTTGAATGTATTGTTTCTACTAAGGTATCTACTAAGAATTTAAAAATGTTTCCACTCTTCGCCGTATACTCTATATAGCGAAGCGAAGAGTGTGTTAGTCTAAAAAATGGATGTCATATACTTGCTCTTCTACTTTCTGTTCCGTTAGATCTTCGTTATGATGATCTTCTATGTCAGACAGTTCTATAATTTCATGTGAGTCGGTATATTCTACAAGAGTCTGATCATATTTCGAATCCTCTGATTCCGTTTGTTCATAGTAGTATTGCCATTGCGCTTCATGGTCCCCATGAGACGGTTCTGCATGGTACACTCTTTGCAATTTAACCGGTTGGTGTATTTTATTTGAATGGGGTCGTTTGTTTTCGAATTGGTTCATTTGTAGTCTATTTTGGTAATTGATTTGTCTAGAGTGTATAGATTGATCCACATCCATTTGTTGTGGCTTAGAAAAATTGTTTCTATTGGTTATTGGTAATTATTTTGAAATGGTTTAGGATAATTTTGGGACGCTTGAGAGTTATGTAGCAATGAAGGGTAGAAGTTTCGGGGTTGGTTAGGAAAATGCTGCTGTTGTACTGGTATGATTTTTCTAGGAGGAAGTGGAGATGGTTGAAGAAATTGAGTCCTGGAATATCCAACCTTCCATGGCTGTGTTGAACACGATATTGCACATTCTCGAGTTTTAGGCACAGCGAGAGGGCTTCTGGTAAACCCATTGGTCCCCTCATATTCAATAACTTTGGTAAGTCCCCTCTGAGACCCCTCACAAAGGTGTCGAGTGCTTTATCTCGATATGATTGAGTCATTACATTCATAGCTTCTTGACTTAGGTCCATGGATGATAATTTATTTAGGATAAGTGAGAGGTGGTAATAAACCTGTTGGTAAAATTCTGGGATAGAGCTACCTTTCTGAATTAGAGTGGTCATTTGGTACTCGAGTGTACCTAGGTCTCGTTTATCCGCGTAGTGGAGCGTTAAACACTTCGAAATTTTTCCCCAACTGAGAGGGGTGTTATAAGGCTCAAGGGCCGTATCTACATTACCCGTTATTTTATTTCTTATAACACTGAGGATTCCGTAATATTTCGGTGTTCCTTTTAGGTGTTAATAGATTTTCAAAATACGATCTACGCTTTTCTTCCAGGATAGTTATTCCGCTACGGTGAAAATATTTTTCAAAATATATAGAGTGAAACCTTCACCATCCAACTTGAGTTTCTAACCCAGATGTATACTATTATAACTCAATAGTTTTTCGTCTTGTATCCTTACATATTTTCTCAAATTTCTAATGCCATTAGATGCACGGCTCGGGACCTGGAAAGGTACAATTAGCACCTAATACCCAGCGGTTTACTGACTCATTTCCAGGTATGGTAGAGTAAGCAGAGACTACAAAAAAGTTGTATTCTTTTTTGCCTAGTTCTACAATTGCTTTTTTCTAATTTAGAACTAACATAAGATCTTAAGCTGGCTAGGTTCGAAAATTCCCAGAAAAAATAAATGATTTATAACAAAAAAAATTGATTCTATTTGAATCAAATGCGATTTCGGATAACCATCATTAATGTTGAAGTCTTGATTTAATATTTCTTTGTTTTAATACTAAACCTTAGGCTGCTTTTTGATACAAAACTTTTAATCATGGTTTAATATTAATTTATTATAGGTCAAAACCTTCAATGTATGAGCTGACAATATATAAATGCTCGACAGGAAATTAAAATTACTCCAATTCAATACTTTATGCTTTGTTACAGCTACTATGCGTTTATAACAAACCAACGTTGCATTAATACGAATCTGCTGCTCTATTGTTATGTAATGCGAAAAACTTATAACGTAAAAACGATTAACACAGCCAAAATTCCCCTTACAGAACAATATAATAAAATAAGATTACAAAAACACCATAAAAGAAGAAGAACATACACAAAAACCAAAATTCCCCTTACCGAAGCAAATCATCATAATATAACAACAAAAACATTTTTACACAATTCATATCACATATACCAGTACATATATGTGATATGAAAATACCTGTATAACGATAGTCCCGTTATTCATTTTTTTAACAACGTTTTCTCACGTTTCCCAATTTTTATTATTTCACCATACATTACACAAGATTTTTACACTTCACAAAACAATTTGATTCTTTTATGTCGTCGATTTCGAAATGTCCATAATTAAGCGGCACCTATTTTAGAAACACAAGCACACATAAGCCACGGTTAAGTTATTACACAAATTTTGTTATGTACATGTAAAGAAATTCAATTTAATTGATTTGGTGTTTGATTATCGTTGGCACATTATGGAAAATCACCTTTGTATCCAACGTACGGATTAGGTGAGTTGACCCAAGAATTTGCATTTTTTTTTTTTTTTTTCGCTGGCGCTACATCCCATGGAGGGATTTGGCCGCTTCATTATGAAGTTTCGTAATCATTTTTATTAACGGATAATGAGTGATTAGTTCAAAGATCCTACATTAACCAGCCGTAATTTTTTCATCACCCGCCGGGAATCGAACCCGGGACCTCCGGAGCTTAAAGCAAGCATGCTAACCACTGTGCCACCGGGGCGGCGGAATTTGCATTGCTATCAGCTATATATGGTGGAGTATATATGCTTAAAAAGCCACTTGACGAAATTATTATTGAAGAGGAAGGCCGAGCTATTGGTGTTAGATCTGGTAGATTTATTGTGATCCAAGTTACATTCCTGACAGAGTGCATAAGAAGGGGAAGTTATTAGGTGCATTTGTCTTCTTGATCATCCAATTGCGAATAGAAAGGATGCACTATCAACTCACAGTACATCTACAATGAAAAAACTTTTTACTTTTGACTTACAGGTTTGTATGAATTTCCAACAACGAACAAAAATTGTTGCTCGTTATGTTGGAAATTTATACAAACCTGTAAGTAAAAGGTAAAATGTTTTTCATTGTGAATGCTCTGTAAAAATATTATTCCACAAATGCAAGTTGACAGACATTCTGATATTTATGTATCGTTAATAAATTATACTCACCAATAGCAGCTAAGGGTTGGTTTATTGGAATTGTATCAGCTATGGTCAAAATTGATAATCCAGAAAATGAAATCAAACCTGGATCAGATTTAATGGGTCTTATTGCACAGAAATTCATCTCAATTACTGATTATCACGAAGCAACTGATAAAGGGCTAGAATCACAAATTTTCATATCAGAGTCTTATGATGCGACAACTCATTTTGAAACCACATGCTTAGATGCTGTGGACATATTCAAACATGGTACTGGTGAAGAATATGATTTTACCAAAATTAAACACGAATCAGGTGATTAAGATTGAAACAGCCAACAATTAAAATAATAAAGTCTGAAAAAGTGGGAATTAAAGATTTTGTAAAACCGAGATTTCGAAAACCAGAATTTCGATGTGCTCCCACTTACTTATGTATAACTCGTCATTTTGACGGGTTGTTCTAGTATTAATAAATCAGACAAAAATGAAAAATTTAACTGAATTGTTTAGTTCGGACAATTTAGATTAAACATCTATATGTGCCTGACTTAAACAAATTTCAAAATAAAGTTTATTATATTATAAAATGAAGTATGTTATTTTACAATAAAACGTGTTATCGGTAGAGCGTTTCCAATACCAGAATCTAACATCATCACTATTTGACCATCTTTATTTTGTTTGGATAAACAAAAAACGAGATTAAAACATCACAAAGTCAATCATTACAATCATTTTTGTTATTTCTGAAAATATTTGCAGACTTCATCACTCATCCTTCTGCCTGGCACGGAATATTAATTGTTATTACCTAGAATTAGAAATATATGCGGTCATGATTGAAGTATAAAGGAGATTACATTTTTATTGATTGGATTTATTGAAGATTGGTTAGCATGGCGAATACTTGAGCCATCTGTTATAAATCACATTTGATTTTTTTTTTCTTGGTTTACTCCCATAAATCCATCATATTTTGTAAAAACAGGATCACCTCTGGTAGGATGTGAATTTATATCCACGTATGATGGTCTTCCATCGGCTGAAGTTAGTAGCGATGTTTTAAAAATCACCGATAGCTGGACATTAGCCGTTGAAATGTACAAGCTAATTTGTTCCTTGATTCCGCTATGGTGTAAAGGTATAATACTTCAGTGTATACATAAATTACAGATACCCGCATTTCAATAGAGATCAACTTAAATCATGAGTGTAATTGCAAACAAAAGTTTGGCTTACAAAACAGCTACATAAGTACATTTTATACAATACTAAAATAAAATGTTAATATTACATCTATGGCATCCCAGTCAAAATTAAATTGTTGCCGCATCAAAAAATCATCTTAATTAAATGTTTACTGGCTTATATAATATTACGTAATATATAGCTCAGAAACTATGATTAGGTACTACGTTACTAAAATAGTGATATGTAGTAATATTGCTTTAATAAATAGTAACATAAATAAAGAAAATAATATTGTTTTAATAATCTAGAATATTAAGCTTTCTTCTTCTAGAAAGGCTGGTTGATTGAAGTGAATTGTTCTGATTTTTACAATAATTATTCAGAAAAATGTTGCACCAGATAATGGCACATTTTTTTATGAGTTCGAAGTCCGTAAGACCACACGCCTGACAAATTTCATTTAGAAATAAGCGCTCGGAATATTCCAAAACAACCGAAAAGAAATATTCTCTATGATGTAATGAGCCTAAAAATAATTTTAAAAACATTTCAGATGTCAATGTTTTAAATATTTGATAAACGGATATACCTCCACGATTTAAACCTTTTAAATATTTTGTTTCCGTTGTAAATTCAAAACATAGATCATTCTCTGTAATTAATTTGGTTCCGCATTCATTACAATTCAATTTCCCAGTTACATTCCTGCCAACGTAACCGGATATATACATCATAGCTGACAAACATTTTTTTTTTCAAGTGAAACGTTTTATGCTGAAAACGAGAATTTTTTCTAGATCTAGAGAGTCTACCTTTTCGATATCATCTGACGATGAAAAATTTAATTCGGTTTTTAAATTTAAAATTTCTTTCTTAGTTTTCATTAATTTTAGTAAACTTAAAATTTTTAATTTCTTTTCCGATTGCAAAACTTGTTGGACTGTTACGTTGTAACAACAACCACTCATTTGTCTATATTGGCCGAAACAAGCTTCTAGTTTATCGGTTTGGAATTTGCCGAATAAAATATATTTAAAATTAAGCTCTTTAAGCAAGTAGTCAGCGATATGACAGACCGTACCAGTAGTGTGGAGCAAAACAGAATGGGTCTCATTTGTTAGTCTATTTGAGCTTTCTAAATCGTCTCAATATTTTAACCAATGACAAAATTGCTGCAAAAATTGTAAACCACGGCGATTATTGCTACTAATTGGTACTTCTAGCGGTTCCCTTAAATGAAAGCCTTTCGATGGTGTCTTTACGTTTACTGCGGTCCACCAGCTTCTTATAATTTTGAGAAATTCAGCCGTGCCAATGGAAACCTCTAAAAGCAAAGCTTTAAAAAAATCAATGGCTTTGACTGTTTTATTAACGAAAATTCGGAGGGCTAGTGAAACATTTTGTCTTTCGAAGCTATTAGGGTGAAGAACTTTTGGAGAAAGAGCTGGTGCTAACTTTACCTCAAAAAAATTTTCTTTTAAATAAATAGTCTCTAATGACTGATTTTAGAGGTAAGTGTTACATCGGTATTATCAAAATCAGGAAACCTAAATGACCTTTGTTTATTATTTAGCCAATTATTTCGGATGGATTTCATTAGATGAACTGTGTCAAACAAAAAGAAAATTTTTTTACCTTCCAAGTAAGGGGAATTCATAAAAACTGGAAGTTCACTGGTAGAGGAAAATTTTCTAAAAACTTTTCGGTTTACCTGATTATTGTCCGAAATAATTGCCACCACCTCGTTACCTACATTATGTAAAATTTGCAAAACCTCGTTAATTTTGATAAACAAAAAATCTGAATCCATTTTTTGAACTGGATAGAGGCCAACAATGTCCTTATTTTTAGACAATAATGACTATATCATAAATGCCTGAATTGATTTAGCCACTGTCAAAGAAGTTTCAGAAACTGGGTGGTTATTAGCTAAACCTTCTATTTTATTTCCTTTGAAGGTCATTGCCGGTTCACATAGAAAATTTTTGAACTAAATACTGCTCAGCGGCTCCCGACTGCAAATTTCCCTTAGAAAAGGTTTTCAAATACTTTGCATTTGGTAGGGTTAAATATTCACTATTCCTAAGATAATTGTACGCAGTAGGATAAGTATAAGTAACATTTGAAAAAGTTAATTCAAACTGTTCATGCAGAAAATGTTACTGACGCGATTTTACTTCATCAAGACCTTCCCAGTCTTTTAGAACTTTAAGGCTGGTATGGATTGAAGTTTTGTGATCCTCGCTAGACTTATCGAATAAATTAAAGCCATTTAAATGAATAATTAGTTTATTCAATTTTGAATACAGGTCACACTTCAAATTAGCACCCAAAATGCTTCCATAATGCGACGTCTTCTGTTTAAGATTATTGATGTAAATTTCTACATCTAATGACTCCAAAATATTAAACGAAACATCAATAATTGGACTATCGCCACTCCAGCAGACTTTGTAGAAAATAAGTTTGCCTTGTGCAACTTTCAAATAAAAATTTTTAATACTATACTTACCTGATAGTATAACATCACTAATTTGATGAAATTTTTGATCAAGTAATATAGCCTGATCTCTCGACTTTTTTACTTCTTCCGTTTTACCTAGTCTCTATCTCACATTTTCTCTAGAAGAAAGTTGTTTCGAGAGGTACGGTAAATTTGGGAAAACGGTTGGAATAGTATCATTTCGCAACCTCTGCCTAGATTTTGAATGTTCCTGGCATGGTTTGTGATCACCTAAAATATTTAATATAAATGGCTTAATTTTATCATAAAAATGGCTACCTAGGCTCTCCTAAATTTTGATATTGCTAAACAAAAACTGAACAGGGGAGCAAGCAGCTCTTTGGTCAAGATTTTTTGGAAATCCAAAAAAATGATCTGCTGTTGGTTTTGCTTTACAGCACGGTACACAGCAACTAGGCATTATGTTTATCTATTCAAAAAACTTTAACCTACAATTTTAATTACATATGGTTATTGAAGAAAAAAAATGTCTTATTGATAAAATCTTACATACCTTTAATATTCCTCAAAAAAGGCTCAAAATATTTAAAAACAGTTAAGTTTTCAAATAAGAAAATTATTTATCGTAAAAACACAATTAAAATTTGTATTCGCAACTTTTGATTCACAATTAATAACAGAAAGATATTCGAATTCAAATTTGAATGGAGGCGACAGCTATGGTTCATTCCATTAAACTTTGGTTAAAACAAAATATAGTTATTACCACATGATATGAATCTGTATTTGGGTAAATTTGTGTCATGTGGCAATATTTAGAAAGAGACTGAAAAGAGATGGTGATTGTATTGTTTTAAATATTTATGACGTATTTTACAAAAACAACATTCGATAAAAGTTTAGCAATACTGTATATTCCAAGAGGCTTTTCACTAAGAAATAAACATTTTCATGATTCGATTTTTTAATCAAATAAAATTAAACGTATGAACATTTTTGTATAAAAATAATACAAAAGCTCCTAATTCTTATAGACTAAAAATGTAAATCAAAACAATCGTTTTCCTTTATAGTTTCATAGTAAAGAAAACAATTTATGTATCTTATTTTAAGCTTACTAAAAATATAGTCGATACTGGAGGCTCTTATTTATAGAGTAGGCTCTGATTATACACAATAAAAACTGTCATTAAACTGAAATTTAACATGTTCTACTTATACCCATATAACTGTAATATGAATTCGCGTGAAGTTTGTGCTAAACTTGTTCTAAAATTACAAAAACAAAAATTTAGGACAAACTTCCCACGACTGCACAAACGTGTGAAGTTTTTCCTAAAATTAATCTGTCATAAGTCACCTATCTTCTAGATTTTTGAAAGAAGTAACATTTTTTAGAAAGAGGGGTCACCCACTACCCTTAAAAATATATGTCCACTTCTGTACGATCTTTGGGCCAGACTAAGAAATTGTTTAATATTAATTTTATGCGAACTTACATATAGGGACGCAACACGCCTGTCCTAAGCCACCTATCTTCCAAATTTTGGCAAGTTGTAATATTTTTTAGAAAGAGGGAGTCATCCACTACCCTTAAAAATATATGTCCACTTGGAAACGATCTTTGGGCCAGACTGAGAAATTTTTAAATATCCAACTTTATGCAATCCTGCATATAGGGACGCAACACGTCTGTCATAAGTCACCTATCTTCTAGATTTTTGAAGGAAGTAACATTTTTTAGAAAGAGGGGTCACCCACTAGCCTTAAAAATATATGTCCACTTGGGTACGATCTTTGGGCCAGACTAAGAAATGGTTTAATACTAATTTTATGCGAACTTACATATAGGGAATATCCACCGCAACGAGCTGAAGGTTACTTGAGTATTTTAATTGAAACGTATCTAACAGTATTGATTAATTTAAAAATATATCGATAGATTGATTTAAAATCAAAACGGGTAAAAAATGCGTATATATAAAAACAAAGGGTTATTATTAAATTTGAACCTATTTTTAATATTTTGGTAGTTAGTAAATTTAATTATAATTATTATTAGTATTCGCAAAGAAAAGAAAAGTTTCGCTTTGTATGTGGTTGCTGTTTCCAATCTTTTTAATTATGATATAATATAAAATTCATTAAAAGAATGTGTAAAATTTAATATTCAATTAGTAAATTTTATTAAGAACTTTGTTGGTTCTGCTTTTCAAAGCAGCTTTATTTCTTTAATGTTATCAAAAAAAAAAAAAAAAGTAGAATGGGCAAAAAGCTCTGCACATTTTATTATAATAACATTTTTGAACCAGAGTTTTCATACTCTACAGACAACAATATATTATGTATGTTTGTTTATATGGATGTATGTATGCAGCATATAAAAGTTTATTTTAGAACTCTTGTTTGGAGTTATTTTGCTGTTTTAATACTCTCAAGGCGTCGATATTACCATTATGACCATCTTTTGAGATTTTTGTTACGCCCAAGTTTTGTGTACGAAGTATTCAGTATATATTTGCATAATAAATGTTTAACATATACTCTTACATATTATATACAAATATAACATTGAAATACTTATACTTATTGTTTCGTATTTTTCTCTTCTATTTACAGATGAAACCATCAAACCAGAATAACTAAATTAAATTATAAATTTTTATTTTTATTTTATTTTTTGTTATATTGAATCAATTATATTACATTTTCTTCTCAAGAATATCGAAAACAAAGAAAGCTCATCAAAAAAATACGAACAAAACCGCAAAAAAAAAATTTAAACAACAAAAAAAAATAAAAAACAACTTAACATTATGAAATCTAAAAGTAATAAAAATTTTATATTAATTTTATTAAAACTTACAAAATTATTATTAATGTGAAATTGAAATAATACGAAAAAATAAAAATTAAATTACGAGAAAAGCAACAACCAAAAATACAACATTATATTGAGCAAATGAGAATAAAATTTTTTAATTTTATTTGTGATTATTTCGAAAAAAGGGAATTTTAATGTAATATAATTTTTAATATAATATAATATCAGTTAAACAACAAAAATAAACACAAAATAAAAAAATGGTTATAAAATATTTAATATTTTGTGTTTTAAGTGTAATTATAATAAAATTAGTTAAATCATCAACATTAGATTTGTATAAAAATGCGCGATTGGGTTCTAGGATAGTACAAACAAAATTTGGGCGATTACAAGGAATTATACTGCCATTAGATAATTATAAATTTTTACGTCCTGTCGAAGCATTTTTAGGCGTCCCATATGCTACACCACCAACAAAATCAAACAGGTGAGTGAATTAGAGTTAATTTTAAGTTAATATATTACATTTGGTGGTAATTATTTTATTTTAAGAAATTCAGGTGATTATTAAAAAAAAATGTTTGTTTATAAAAATGATTAGCACAGAAAGCATTTTAATACTGAATTATTTAATTTCGTGTAACATTTTGTTTCAATAAGGTCAAGCAGTTGGCAAGGATTGTATTAAAATTGTGTGTTATATAAATCTTTAACATATTGCAATGCTTTATTTACGGAGCTTCGTTACATTTTTTTTACATATCCTCTCTTGTAGCCATTGCAATTAATAAATACTTTCTTCGCAAAAAGTAGTGCTTAACCCGATTATGAAAGTCTCTTATTCGTATTAGCAAAGAGACACAAAATGATACACTGTCAAACATTGTCAAAAATTGTACCATATGAGATTTTCCGCTTACCTACATAAGATCAATTGACATATTCCTTAAATGGTATAAGCAATAATTAAACAAAATGTGCATCTAACTTAATAAAACAAAACTAAAACGACCTTCTGGACAATGTTGAAGGGCGCATATTTTGTAATGTGTATCAGGTGAGAAATTAACTAGCGCTGACATTGATGGCGATCGTCAATAATAGTGTGTAACCCTACTATCAAAGTCATTGGCTGATCAAGCGCACTTATATAGTTAAACGCACGAGTAAAGTGTTGAACATGAAAAGGAAACCAATTAACTATTTTATTTACAGGCGCCATTTAGTCTCTTTAAAAAATTCCTGGCCATAACCTTGCTTTTCTTAGGGCATAATGTGTAATTGCCCTTTCCTTAATGTTGCTGTAGACTGCATGTACTTGTTTACTACCGATACATACGGAAGCGTCAACAAAATATTTCTTGCCAGAGAAACTCGCTAGAAAATTATAAAAACATCGCTATAACATCGGTAAAGGGATAAAAATAATATTAATACATAAGCAAGGAAAAGACGAATTTGGAGCTACTATACCGTTTCCAATTGTAATTCATATTATATCCTCTATACATATGTAGTTCAGTTAGAAGGGTATAATTTACTGCAATTCCGAAAGACTCCAATTTATTCTAAGGCGCAAGTTACAAAATCGTATCTTTATCTCAAGTATTAAATTAAGTAATTTACGAGAATTTTTAAATTGATTATTTTAATTAATTAAATTTCCGAATTTCTCATTCCACTCAAATAAAAGTGATTAAAGATATGGGCTTGATTTTATGGAGCAGGTGGATGGTTTGTCATTACAAATTCGCAATATCTAATATTTTATACATTATACTTTATGCTTTATACTTTATATTTTATATTTTATATTTTATATTTTATATTTTATATTTTATATTTTATATTTTATATTTTATATTTTATATTTTATATTTTATATTTTATATTTTATATTTTATATTTTATATTTTATATTTTATATTTTATATTTTATATTTTATATTTTATATTTTATATTTTATATTTTATATTTTATATTTTATATTTTATATTTTATATTTTATATTTTATATTTTATATTTTATATTTTATATTTTATATTTTATATTTTATATTTTATATTTTATATTTTATATTTTATATTTTATATTTTATATTTTATATTTTATATTTTATATTTTATATTTTATATTTTATATTTTATATTTTATATTTTATATTTTATATTTTATATTTTATATTTTATATTTTATATTTTATATTTTATATTTTATATTTTATATTTTATATTTTATATTTTATATTTTATATTTTATATTTTATATTTTATATTTTATATTTTATATTTTATATTTTATATTTTATATTTTATATTTTATATTTTATATTTTATATTTTATATTTTATATTTTATATTTTATATTTTATATTTTATATTTTATATTTTATATTTTATATTTTATATTTTATATTTTATATTTTATATTTTATATTTTATATTTTATATTTTATATTTTATATTTTATATTTTATATTTTATATTTTATATTTTATATTTTATATTTTATATTTTATATTTTATATTTAATATTTTATATTTTATATTTTATATTTTATATTTTATATTTTATATTTTATATTTTATATTTTATATTTTATATTTTATATTTTATATTTTATATTTTATATTTTATATTTTATATTTTATATTTTATATTTTATTATTTATATTTTATATTTTATATTTTATATTTTATATTTTATATTTTATATTTTATATTTTATATTTTATATTTTATATTTTATATTTTATATTTTATATTTTATATTTTATATTTTATATTTTATATTTTATATTTTATATTTTATATTTTATATTTTATATTTAATATTTAATATTTTATATTTTATATTTAATATTTTATATTTTATATTTTATATTTAATATTTAATATTTTATATTTTATATTTAATATTTTATATTTTATATTTTATATTTTATATTTTATATTTTATATTTTATATTTTATATTTTATATTTTATATTTTATATTTTATATTTTATATTTTATATTTTATATTTTATATTTTATATTTTATATTTTATATTTTATATTTTATATTTTATATTTTATATTTTATATTTTATATTTTATATTTTATATTTTATATTTTATATTTTATATTTTATATTTTATATTTTATATTTTATATTTTATATTTTATATTTTATATTTTATATTTTATATTTTATATTTTATATTTTATATTTTATATTTTATATTTTATATTTTATATTTTATATTTTATATTTTATATTTTATATTTTATATTTTATATTTTATATTTTATATTTTATATTTTATATTTTATATTTTATATTTTATATTTTATATTTTATATTTTATATTTTATATTTTATATTTTATATTTTATATTTTATATTTTATATTTTATATTTTATATTTTATATTTTATATTTTATATTTTATATTTTATATTTTATATTTTATATTTTATATTTTATATTTTATATTTTATATTTTATATTTTATATTTTATATTTTATATTTTATATTTTATATTTTATATTTTATATTTTATATTTTATATTTTATATTTTATATTTTATATTTTATATTTTATATTTTATATTTTATATTTTATATTTTATATTTTATATTTTATATTTTATATTTTATATTTTATATTTTATATTTTATATTTTATATTTTATATTTTATATTTTATATTTTATATTTTATATTTTATATTTTATATTTTATATTTTATATTTTATATTTTATATTTTATATTTTATATTTTATATTTTATATTTAATATTTAATATTTAATATTTAATATTTTATATTTTATATTTTATATTTTATATTTAATATTTAATATTTAATATTTAATATTTAATATTTAATATTTAATATTTTATATTTTATATTTTATATTTAATATTTAATATTTTATATTTTATATTTAATATTTAATATTTTATATTTAATATTTAATATTTAATATTTAATATTTAATATTTTATATTTTATATTTAATATTTAATATTTAATATTTAATATTTAATATTTAATATTTTATATTTTATATTTTATATTTTATATTTTATATTTTATATTTAATATTTAATATTTTATATTTTATATTTTATATTTTATATTTTATATTTTATATTTAATATTTAATATTTAATATTTTATATTTTATATTTAATATTTAATATTTAATATTTTATATTTTATATTTTATATTTTATATTTATATTTTATATTTTATATTTTATATTTTATATTTTATATTTTATATTTTATATTTTATATTTTATATTTTATATTTTATATTTTATATTTTATATTTTATATTTTATATTTTATATTTTATATTTTATATTTTATATTTTATATTTTATATTTTATATTTTATATTTTATATTTTATATTTTATATTTATATTTTATATTTTATATTTTATATTTTATATTTTATATTTTATATTTTATATTTTATATTTTATATTTTATATTTTATATTTTATATTTTATATTTTATATTTTATATTTTATATTTTATATTTTATATTTTATATTTTATATTTTATATTTTATATTTTATATTTTATATTTTATATTTTATATTTTATATTTTATATTTTATATTTTATATTTATATTTTATATTTTATATTTTATATTTTATATTTTATATTTTATATTTTATATTTTATATTTTATATTTTATATTTTATATTTTATATTTTATATTTTATATTTTATATTTTATATTTTATATTTTATATTTTATATTTTATATTTTATATTTTATATTTTATATTTTATATTTTATATTTTATATTTTATATTTTATATTTTATATTTTATATTTTATATTTTATATTTTATATTTTATATTTTATATTTTATATTTTATATTTTATATTTTATATTTTATATTTTATATTTTATATTTTATATTTTATATTTTATATTTTATATTTTATATTTTATATTTTATATTTTATATTTTATATTTTATATTTTATATTTTATATTTTATATTTTATATTTTATATTTTATATTTTATATTTTATATTTTATATTTTATATTTTATATTTTATATTTTATATTTTATATTTTATATTTTATATTTTATATTTTATATTTTATATTTAATATTTAATATTTAATATTTAATATTTAATATTTAATATTTAATATTTAATATTTAATATTTAATATTTAATATTTAATATTTAATATTTATATTTTATATTTTATATTTTATATTTTATATTTATATTTTATATTTTATATTTTATATTTTATATTTTATATTTTATATTTTATATTTTATATTTTATATTTTATATTTTATATTTTATATTTTATGTTTTATATTTTATATTTTATATTTTATATTTAATATTTAATATTTTATATTTTATATTTTATATTTTATATTTTATATTTTATATTTTATATTTTATATTTTATATTTTATATTTTATATTTTATATTTTATATTTTATATTTTATATTTTATATTTTATATTTTATATTTTATATTTTATATTTTATATTTTATATTTTATATTTTATATTTTATATTTTATATTTTATATTTTATATTTTATATTTTATATTTTATATTTTATATTTTATATTTTATATTTTATATTTTATATTTTTATATTTTATATTTTATATTTTATATTTTATATTTTATATTTTATATTTTATATTTTATATTTTATATTATATTTTATATTTTATATTTTATATTTTATATTTTATATTTTATATTTTATATTTTATATTTTATATTTTATATTTTATATTTTATATTTTATATTTTATATTTTATATTTTATATTTTATATTTTATATTTTATATTTTATATTTTATATTTTATATTTTATATTTTATATTTTATATTTTATATTTTATATTTTATATTTTATATTTTATATTTTATATTTTATATTTTATATTTTATATTTTATATTTTATATTTTATATTTTATATTTTATATTTTATATTTTATATTTTATATTTTATATTTTATATTTTATATTTTATATTTTATATTTTATATTTTATATTTTATATTTTATATTTTATATTTTATATTTTATATTTTATATTTTATATTTTATATTTTATATTTTATATTTTATATTTTATATTTTATATTTTATATTTTATATTTTATATTTTATATTTTATATTTTATATTTTATATTTTATATTTTATATTTTATATTTTATATTTTATATTTTATATTTTATATTTTATATTTTATATTTATATTTTATATTTTATATTTTATATTTTATATTTTATATTTTATATTTATATTTTATATTTTATATTTTATATTTTATATTTTATATTTTATATTTTATATTTTATATTTTATATTTATATTTTATATTTTATATTTTATATTTTATATTTTATATTTTATATTTTATATTTTATATTTTATATTTTATATTTTATATTTTATATTTATTTTATATTTTATATTTTATATTTTATATTTTATATTTTATATTTTATATTTTATATTTTATATTTTATATTTTATATTTTATATTTTATATTTTATATTTTATATTTTATATTTTATATTTTATATTTTATATTTTATATTTTATATTTTATATTTTATATTTTATATTTTATATTTTATATTTTATATTTTATATTTTATATTTTATATTTTATATTTTATATTTTATATTTTATATTTTATATTTTATATTTTATATTTTATATTTTATATTTTATATTTTATATTTTATATTTTATATTTTATATTTTATATTTTATATTTTATATTTTATATTTTATATTTTATATTTTATATTTTATATTTTATATTTTATATTTTATATTTTATATTTTATATTTTATATTTTATATTTTATATTTTATATTTTATATTTTATATTTTATATTTTATATTTTATATTTTATATTTTATATTTTATATTTTATATTTTATATTTTATATTTTATATTTTATATTTTATATTTTATATTTTATATTTTATATTTTATATTTTATATTTTATATTTTATATTTTATATTTTATATTTTATATTTTATATTTTATATTTTATATTTTATATTTTATATTTTATATTTTATATTTTATATTTTATATTTTATATTTTATATTTTATATTTTATATTTTATATTTTATATTTTATATTTTATATTTTATATTTTATATTTTATATTTTATATTTTATATTTTATATTTTATATTTTATATTTTATATTTTATATTTTATATTTTATATTTTATATTTTATATTTTATATTTATATTTTATATTTTATATTTTATATTTTATATTTTATATTTTATATTTTATATTTTATATTTTATATTTTATATTTTATATTTTATATTTTATATTTATATTTTATATTTTATATTTTATATTTTATATTTTATATTTTATATTTTATATTTTATATTTATATTTTATATTTTATATTTTATATTTATATTTTATATTTTATATTTTATATTTTATATTTTATATTTTATATTTTATATTTTATATTTTATATTTTATATTTTATATTTTATATTTTATATTTTATATTTTATATTTTATATTTATATTTTATATTTTATATTTTATATTTTATATTTTATATTTTATATTTTATATTTTATATTTTATATTTTATATTTTATATTTTATATTTTATATTTTATATTTTATATTTTATATTTTATATTTTATATTTTATATTTTATATTTTATATTTTATATTTTATATTTTATATTTTATATTTTATATTTTATATTTTATATTTTATATTTTATATTTTATATTTTATATTTTATATTTTATATTTTATATTTTATATTTTATATTTTATATTTTATATTTTATATTTTATATTTTATATTTTATATTTTATATTTTATATTTTATATTTTATATTTTATATTTTATATTTTATATTTTATATTTTATATTTTATATTTTATATTTTATATTTTATATTTTATATTTTATATTTTATATTTTATATTTTATATTTTATATTTTATATTTTATATTTTATATTTTATATTTTATATTTTATATTTTATATTTTATATTTTATATTTTATATTTTATATTTTATATTTTATATTTTATATTTTATATTTTATATTTTATATTTTATATTTTATATTTTATATTTTATATTTTATATTTTATATTTTATATTTTATATTTTATATTTATATTTTATATTTTATATTTTATATTTTATATTTTATATTTTATATTTTATATTTTATATTTTATATTTTATATTTTATATTTTATATTTTATATTTTATATTTTATATTTTATATTTTATATTTTATATTTTATATTTTATATTTTATATTTTATATTTTATATTTTATATTTTATATTTTATATTTTATATTTTATATTTTATATTTTATATTTTATATTTTATATTTTATATTTTATATTTTATATTTTATATTTATATTTTATATTTTATATTTTATATTTTATATTTTATATTTTATATTTTATATTTTATATTTTATATTTTATATTTTATATTTTATATTTTATATTTTATATTTTATATTTTATATTTTATATTTTATATTTTATATTTTATATTTTATATTTTATATTTTATATTTTATATTTTATATTTTATATTTTATATTTTATATTTTATATTTTATATTTTATATTTTATATTTTATATTTTATATTTTATATTTTATATTTTATATTTTATATTTTATATTTTATATTTTATATTTTATATTTTATATTTTATATTTTATATTTTATATTTTATATTTTATATTTTATATTTTATATTTTATATTTTATATTTTATATTTTATATTTTATATTTTATATTTTATATTTTATATTTTATATTTTATATTTTATATTTTATATTTTATATTTTATATTTTATATTTTATATTTTATATTTTATATTTTATATTTTATATTTTATATTTTTATATTTTATATTTTATATTTTATATTTTATATTTTATATTTTATATTTTATATTTTATATTTTATATTTTATATTTTATATTTTATATTTTATATTTATATTTTATATTTTATATTTTATATTTTATATTTTATATTTTATATTTTATATTTTATATTTTATATTTTATATTTTATATTTTATATTTTATATTTTATATTTTATATTTTATATTTTATATTTTATATTTTATATTTTATATTTTATATTTTATATTTTATATTTTATATTTTATATTTTATATTTTATATTTTATATTTTATATTTTATATTTTATATTTTATATTTTATATTTTATATTTTATATTTTATATTTTATATTTTATATTTTATATTTTATATTTTATATTTTATATTTTATATTTTATATTTTATATTTTATATTTTATATTTTATATTTTATATTTTATATTTTATATTTTATATTTTATATTTTATATTTTATATTTTATATTTTATATTTTATATTTTATATTTTATATTTTATATTTTATATTTTATATTTTATATTTTATATTTTATATTTTATATTTTATATTTTATATTTTATATTTTATATTTTATATTTTATATTTTATATTTATATTTTATATTTTATATTTTATATTTTATATTTTATATTTTATATTTTATATTTTATATTTTATATTTTATATTTTATATTTTATATTTTATATTTTATATTTTATATTTTATATTTTATATTTTATATTTTATATTTTATATTTTATATTTTATATTTTATATTTTATATTTTATATTTTATATTTTATATTTTATATTTTATATTTTATATTTTATATTTTATATTTTATATTTTATATTTTATATTTTATATTTTATATTTTATATTTTATATTTTATATTTTATATTTTATATTTTATATTTTATATTTTATATTTTATATTTTATATTTTATATTTTATATTTTATATTTTATATTTTATATTTTATATTTTATATTTTATATTTTATATTTTATATTTTATATTTTATATTTTATATTTTATATTTTATATTTTATATTTTATATTTTATATTTTATATTTTATATTTTATATTTTATATTTTATATTTTATATTTTATATTTTATATTTTATATTTTATATTTTATATTTTATATTTTATATTTTATATTTTATATTTTATATTTTATATTTTATATTTTATATTTTATATTTTATATTTTATATTTTATATTTTATATTTTATATTTTATATTTTATATTTTATATTTTATATTTTATATTTTATATTTTATATTTTATATTTTATATTTTATATTTTATATTTTATATTTTATATTTTATATTTTATATTTTATATTTTATATTTTATATTTTATATTTTATATTTTATATTTATATTTTATATTTTATATTTTATATTTTATATTTTATATTTTATATTTTATATTTTATATTTTATATTTTATATTTTATATTTTATATTTTATATTTTATATTTTATATTTTATATTTTATATTTTATATTTTATATTTTATATTTTATATTTTATATTTTATATTTTATATTTTATATTTTATATTTTATATTTATATTTTATATTTTATATTTATATTTTATATTTTATATTTTATATTTTATATTTTATATTTTATATTTTATATTTTATATTTTATATTTTATATTTTATATTTTATATTTTTATATTTTATATTTTATATTTTATATTTTATATTTTATATTTTATATTTTATATTTTATATTTTATATTTTATATTTTATATTTTATATTTTATATTTTATATTTTATATTTTATATTTTATATTTTATTATTTATATTTTATTATTTATATTTTATTATTTATATTTTATATTTTATATTTTATATTTTATATTTTATATTTTATATTTTATATTTTATATTTTATATTTTATATTTTATATTTTATATTTTATATTTTATATTTTATATTTTATATTTTATATTTTATATTTTATATTTTATATTTTATATTTTATATT
>OY744481.1:290913282-291006194 GCA_963556165.1 Tipula helvola
TTTTATATTTATATTTAATCTATTCTTATATTTTATATTTTACTTTTATATTTGATATTTATATATATTTATATTTTTAATATTGAATATTACTATATTTATATTTTAGAGTTTTATATTTTAAATTTTATATTTTATATTTTATATTTTATATTTATATTTTATATTTTATATTTTATATTTTATATTTTATATTTTTATATTTTATATTTTATATTTTATATTTTATATTTTATATTTTATATTTTATATTTTATTATTTTATATTTTATATTTTATATTTTATATTTTATATTTTATATTTTATATTTTATATTTTATATTTTATATTTTATATTTATATTTTATATTTATATTTTATATTTTATATTTTATATTTTATATTTTATATTTTATATTTTATATTTTATATTTTATATTTTATATTTTATATTTATATTTTATATTTTATATTTTATATTTTATATTTTATATTTTATATTTTATATTTTATATTTTATATTTTATATTTATATTTTATATTTTATATTTTATATTTTATATTTTATATTTTATATTTTATATTTTATATTTATATTTTATATTTTATATTTTATATTTTATATTTTATATTTTATATTTTATTATTTTATATTTTATATTTTATATTTTATATTTTATATTTTATATTTTATATTTTATATTTTATATTTTATATTTTATATTTTATATTTTATATTTTATATTTTATATTTTATATTTTATATTTTATATTTTATATTTTATATTTTATATTTTATATTTTATATTTTATATTTTATATTTTATATTTTATATTTTATATTTTATATTTTATATTTTATATTTTATATTTTATATTTTATATTTTATATTTTATATTTTATATTTTATATTTTATATTTTATATTTTATATTTTATATTTTATATTTTATATTTTATATTTTATATTTTATATTTTATATTTTATATTTTATATTTTATATTTTATATTTTATATTTTATATTTTATATTTTATATTTTATATTTTATATTTTATATTTTATATTTTATATTTTATATTTTATATTTTATATTTTATATTTTATATTTTATATTTTATATTTTATATTTTATATTTTATATTTTATATTTTATATTTTATATTTTATATTTTATATTTTATATTTTATATTTTATATTTTATATTTTATATTTTATATTTTATATTTTATATTTTATATTTTATATTTTATATTTTATATTTTATATTTTATATTTTATATTTTATATTTTATATTTTATATTTTATATTTTATATTTTATATTTTATATTTTATATTTTATATTTTATATTTTATATTTTATATTTTATATTTTATATTTTATATTTTATATTTTATATTTTATATTTTATATTTTATATTTTATATTTTATATTTTATTTTATATTTTATATTTTATATTTTATATTTTATATTTTATATTTTATATTTTATATTTTATATTTTATATTTTATATTTATATTTTATATTTTATATTTTATATTTTATATTTTATATTTTATATTTTATATTTTATATTTTATATTTTATATTTTATATTTTATATTTTATATTTTATATTTTATATTTTATATTTTATATTTTATATTTTATATTTTATATTTTATATTTTATATTTTATATTTTATATTTTATATTTTATATTTTATATTTTATATTTTATATTTTATATTTTATATTTTATATTTTATATTTTATATTTTATATTTTATATTTTATATTTTATATTTTATATTTTATATTTTATATTTTATATTTTATATTTTATATTTTATATTTTATATTTTATATTTATTTATATTTTATATTTTATATTTTATATTTTATATTTTATATTTTATATTTTATATTTTATATTTTATATTTTATATTTATATTTTATATTTTATATTTTATATTTTATATTTATATTTTATATTTTATATTTTATATTTTATATTTTATATTTTATATTTTATATTTTATATTTTATATTTTATATTTTATATTTTATATTTTATATTTTATATTTATATTTTATATTTTATATTTTATATTTTATATTTTATATTTTATATTTTATATTTTATATTTTATATTTTATATTTTATATTTTATATTTTATATTTTATATTTTATATTTTATATTTTATATTTTATATTTTATATTTTATATTTTATATTTATATTTTATATTTTATATTTTATATTTTATATTTTATATTTTATATTTTATATTTTATATTTTATATTTTATATTTTATATTTTATATTTTATATTTATATTTTATATTTTATATTTTATATTTTATATTTTATATTTTATATTTATATTTTATATTTTATATTTTATATTTTATATTTTATATTTTATATTTTATATTTTATATTTTATATTTTATATTTTATATTTTATATTTATATTTATATTTATATTTTATATTTATATTTTATATTTTATATTTTATATTTTATATTTTATATTTTATATTTTATATTTTATATTTTATATTTTATATTTTATATTTTATATTTTATATTTTATATTTTATATTTTATATTTTATATTTTATATTTTATATTTTATATTTTATATTTTATATTTTATATTTTATATTTTATATTTTATATTTTATATTTTATATTTTATATTTTATATTTTATATTTTATATTTTATATTTTATATTTATATTTATATTTTATATTTTATATTTTATATTTTATATTTTATATTTTATATTTTATATTTTATATTTTATATTTTATATTTTATATTTTATATTTTATATTTTATATTTTATATTTTATATTTTATATTTTATATTTTATATTTTATATTTTATATTTTATATTTTATATTTTATATTTTATATTTTATATTTTATATTTTATTTATATTTTATATTTTATATTTTATATTTTATATTTTATATTTTATATTTTATATTTTATATTTTATATTTTATATTTTATATTTTATATTTTATATTTTATATTTTATATTTTATATTTTATATTTTATATTTTATATTTTATATTTTATATTTTTATATTTTATATTTTATATTTTATATTTTATATTTTATATTTTATATTTTATATTTTATATTTTATATTTTATATTTATATTTTATATTTTATATTTTATATTTTATATTTTATATTTTATATTTATATTTATATTTTATATTTTATATTTTATATTTATATTTTATATTTTATATTTTATATTTTATATTTTATATTTTATATTTTATATTTTATATTTTATATTTTATATTTTATATTTTATATTTTATATTTTATATTTTATATTTTATATTTATATTTTATATTTTATATTTTATATTTTATATTTTATATTTTATATTTTATATTTTATATTTTATATTTTATATTTTATATTTTATATTTTATATTTTATATTTTATATTTTATATTTTATATTTTATATTTTATATTTTATATTTTATATTTTATATTTTATATTTTATATTTTATATTTTATATTTTATATTTTATATTTTATATTTTATATTTTATATTTTATATTTTATATTTTATATTTTATATTTTATATTTTATATTTTATATTTTATATTTTATATTTTATATTTTATATTTTATATTTTATATTTTATATTTTATATTTTATATTTTATATTTTATATTTTATATTTTATATTTTATATTTTATATTTTATATTTTATATTTTATATTTTATATTTTATATTTTATATTTTATATTTTATATTTTATATTTTATATTTTATATTTTATATTTTATATTTTTATTTTATATTTTATATTTTATATTTTATATTTTATATTTATATTTTATATTTTATATTTTATATTTTATATTTTATATTTTATATTTTATATTTTATATTTTATATTTTATATTTTATATTTTATATTTTATATTTTATATTTTATATTTTATATTTTATATTTTATATTTTATATTTTATATTTTATATTTTATATTTTATATTTTATATTTTATATTTTATATTTTATATTTTATATTTTATATTTTATATTTTATATTTTATATTTTATATTTTATATTTTATATTTTATATTTTATATTTTATATTTTATATTTTATATTTTATATTTTATATTTTATATTTTATATTTTATATTTTATATTTTATATTTTATATTTTATATTTTATATTTTATATTTTATATTTTATATTTTATATTTTATATTTTATATTTTATATTTTATATTTTATATTTTATATTTTATATTTTATATTTTATATTTTATATTTTATATTTTATATTTATATTTTATATTTATATTTTATTATTATATTTATATTTTATATTTTATATTTTATATTTTATATTTTATATTTTATATTTTATATTTTATATTTTATATTTTATATTTTATATTTATATTTTATATTTTATATTTTATATTTTATATTTTATATTTTATATTTTATATTTTATATTTTATATTTTATATTTTATATTTTATATTTTATATTTTATATTTTATATTTTATATTTTATATTTTATATTTTATATTTTATATTTTATTATTTTATATTTTATATTTTATATTTTATATTTTATATTTTATATTTTATATTTTATATTTTATATTTTATATTTTATATTTTATATTTTATATTTTATATTTTATATTTTATATTTTATATTTTATATTTTATATTTTATATTTTATATTTTATATTTTATATTTATTTATATTTTATATTTTATATTTTATATATTTTATATTTTATATTTTATTATTTATATTTTATATTTTATATTTTATATTTTATATTTTATATTTTATATTTTATATTTTATATTTTATATTTATATTTTATATTTTATATTTTATATTTTATATTTATATTTTATATTTTATATTTTATATTTTATATTTTATATTTTATATTTTATATTTTATATTTTATATTTTATATTTTATATTTTATATTTTATATTTTATATTTTATATTTTATATTTTATATTTTATATTTTATATTTTATATTTTATATTTTATATTTTATATTTTATATTTTATATTTTATATTTTATATTTTATATTTTATATTTTATATTTTATATTTTATATTTTATATTTTATATTTTATATTTTATATTTTATATTTTATATTTTATATTTTATATTTTATATTTTATATTTTATATTTTATATTTTATATTTTATATTTTATATTTTATATTTTATATTTTATATTTTATATTTTATATTTTATATTTTATATTTTATATTTTATATTTTATATTTTATATTTTATATTTTATATTTTATATTTTATATTTTATATTTTATATTTTATATTTTATATTTTATTATTTATATTTTATATTTTATATTTTATATTTTATATTTATATTTTATATTTTATATTTTATATTTTATATTTTATATTTTATATTTTATATTTTATATTTTATATTTTATATTTTATATTTTATATTTTATATTTTATATTTTATATTTTATATTTTATATTTTATATTTTATATTTTATATTTTATATTTTATATTTTATATTTTATATTTTATATTTTATATTTTATATTTTATATTTTATATTTTATATTTTATATTTTATATTTTAATTTTATATTTTATATTTTATATTTTATATTTTATATTTTATATTTTATATTTTATATTTTATATTTTATATTTTATATTTTATATTTTATATTTTATATTTTATATTTTATATTTTATATTTTATATTTTATATTTTATATTTTATATTTTATATTTTATATTTTATATTTTATATTTTATATTTTATATTTTATATTTTATATTTTATATTTTATATTTTATATTTTATATTTTATATTTTATATTTTATATTTTATATTTTATATTTTATATTTTATATTTTATATTTTATATTTTATATTTTATATTTTATATTTTATATTTTATATTTTATATTTTATATTTTATATTTTATATTTTATATTTTATATTTTATATTTTATATTTTATATTTTATATTTTATATTTTATATTTTATATTTTATATTTTATATTTTATATTTTATATTTTATATTTTATATTTTATATTTTATATTTTATATTTTATATTTTATATTTTATATTTTATATTTTATATTTTATATTTTATATTTTATATTTTATATTTTATATTTTATATTTTATATTTTATATTTTATATTTTATATTTTATATTTTATATTTTATATTTTATATTTTATATTTTATATTTTATATTTTATATTTTATATTTTATATTTTATATTTTATATTTTATATTTTATATTTTATATTTTATATTTTATATTTTATATTTTATATTTTATATTTTATATTTTATATTTTATATTTTATATTTTATATTTTATATTTTATATTTTATATTTTATATTTTATATTTTATATTTTATATTTTATATTTTATATTTTATATTTTATATTTTATATTTTATATTTTATATTTTATATTTTATATTTTATATTTTATATTTTATATTTTATATTTTATATTTTATATTTTATATTTTATATTTTATATTTTATATTTTATATTTTATATTTTATATTTATATTTTATATTTTATATTTTATATTTTATATTTTATATTTTATATTTTATATTTTATATTTTATATTTTATATTTTATATTTTATATTTTATATTTTATATTTTATATTTTATATTTTATATTTTATATTTTATATTTTATATTTTATATTTTATATTTTATATTTTATATTTTATATTTTATATTTTATATTTTATATTTTATATTTTATATTTTATATTTTATATTTTATATTTTATATTTTATATTTTATATTTTATATTTTATATTTTATATTTTATATTTTATATTTTATATTTTATATTTTATATTTTATATTTTATATTTTATATTTTATATTTTATATTTTATATTTTATATTTTATATTTTATATTTTATATTTTATATTTTATATTTTATATTTTATATTTTATATTTTATATTTTATATTTTATATTTTATATTTTATATTTTATATTTTATATTTTATATTTTATATTTTATATTTTATATTTTATATTTTATATTTTATATTTTATATTTTATATTTTATATTTTATATTTTATATTTTATATTTTATATTTTATATTTTATATTTTATATTTTATATTTTATATTTTATATTTTATATTTTATATTTTATATTTTATATTTTATATTTTATATTTTATATTTTATATTTTATATTTTATATTTTATATTTTATATTTTATATTTTATATTTTATATTTTATATTTTATATTTTATATTTTATATTTTATATTTTATATTTTATATTTTATATTTTATATTTTATATTTTATATTTTATATTTTATATTTTATATTTTATATTTTATATTTTATATTTTATATTTTATATTTTATATTTTATATTTTATATTTTATATTTTATATTTTATATTTTATATTTTATATTTTATATTTTATATTTTATATTTTATATTTTATATTTTATATTTTATATTTTATATTTTATATTTTATATTTTATATTTTATATTTTATATTTTATATTTTATATTTTATATTTTATATTTTATATTTTATATTTTATATTTTATATTTTATATTTTATATTTTATATTTTATATTTTATATTTTATATTTTATATTTTATATTTTATATTTTATATTTTATATTTTATATTTTATATTTTATATTTTATATTTTATATTTTATATTTTATATTTTATATTTTATATTTTATATTTTATATTTTATATTTTATATTTTATATTTTATATTTTATATTTTATATTTTATATTTTATATTTTATATTTTATATTTTATATTTTATATTTTATATTTTATATTTTATATTTTATATTTTATATTTTATATTTTATATTTTATATTTTATATTTTATATTTTATATTTTATATTTTATATTTTATATTTTATATTTTATATTTTATATTTTATATTTTATATTTTATATTTTATATTTTATATTTTATATTTTATATTTTATATTTTATATTTTATATTTTATATTTTATATTTTATATTTTATATTTTATATTTTATATTTTATATTTTATATTTTATATTTTATATTTTATATTTTATATTTTATATTTTATATTTTATATTTTATATTTTATATTTTATATTTTATATTTTATATTTTATATTTTATATTTTATATTTTATATTTTATATTTTATATTTTATATTTTATATTTTATATTTTATATTTTATATTTTATATTTTATATTTTATATTTTATATTTTATATTTTATATTTTATATTTTATATTTTATATTTTATATTTTATATTTTATATTTTATATTTTATATTTTATATTTTATATTTTATATTTTATATTTTATATTTTATATTTTATATTTTATATTTTATATTTTATATTTTATATTTTATATTTTATATTTTATATTTTATATTTTATATTTTATATTTTATATTTTATATTTTATATTTTATATTTTATATTTTATATTTTATATTTTATATTTTATATTTTATATTTTATATTTTATATTTTATATTTTATATTTTATATTTTATATTTTATATTTTATATTTTATATTTTATATTTTATATTTTATATTTTATATTTTATATTTTATATTTTATATTTTATATTTTATATTTTATATTTTATATTTTATATTTTATATTTTATATTTTATATTTTATATTTTATATTTTATATTTTATATTTTATATTTTATATTTTATATTTTATATTTTATATTTTATATTTTATATTTTATATTTTATATTTTATATTTTATATTTTATATTTTATATTTTATATTTTATATTTTATATTTTATATTTTATATTTTATATTTTATATTTTATATTTTATATTTTATATTTTATATTTTATATTTTATATTTTATATTTTATATTTTATATTTTATATTTTATATTTTATATTTTATATTTTATATTTTATATTTTATATTTTATATTTTATATTTTATATTTTATATTTTATATTTTATATTTTATATTTTATATTTTATATTTTATATTTTATATTTTATATTTTATATTTTATATTTTATATTTTATATTTTATATTTTATATTTTATATTTTATATTTTATATTTTATATTTTATATTTTATATTTTATATTTTATATTTTATATTTTATATTTTATATTTTATATTTTATATTTTATATTTTATATTTTATATTTTATATTTTATATTTTATATTTTATATTTTATATTTTATATTTTATATTTTATATTTTATATTTTATATTTTATATTTTATATTTTATATTTTATATTTTATATTTTATATTTTATATTTTATATTTTATATTTTATATTTTATATTTTATATTTTATATTTTATATTTTATATTTTATATTTTATATTTTATATTTTATATTTTATATTTTATATTTTATATTTTATATTTTATATTTTATATTTTATATTTTATATTTTATATTTTATATTTTATATTTTATATTTTATATTTTATATTTTATATTTTATATTTTATATTTTATATTTTATATTTTATATTTTATATTTTATATTTTATATTTTATATTTTATATTTTATATTTTATATTTTATATTTTATATTTTATATTTTATATTTTATATTTTATATTTTATATTTTATATTTAATATTTAATATTTAATATTTAATATTTAATATTTAATATTTAATATTTAATATTTAATATTTAATATTTAATATTTAATATTTAATATTTAATATTTAATATTTAATATTTAATATTTAATATTTAATATTTAATATTTAATATTTAATATTTAATATTTAATATTTAATATTTAATATTTAATATTTAATATTTAATATTTAATATTTAATATTTAATATTTAATATTTTATATTTTATATTTTATATTTTATATTTTATATTTTATATTTTATATTTTATATTTTATATTTTATATTTTATATTTTATATTTTATATTTTATATTTTATATTTTATATTTTATATTTTATATTTTATATTTTATATTTAATAAATTAAATATTAAACGGCTTACCAGTGCAACGCCATATTAGTAAACCCATAGACATTCATAATAGATATCTCATTTGACTAAAAACACAAAAAAAAATAAAAAATTTCCATTCAAATGTTGTCGATGTATTGCATATACGTATTATATTTGCAACGCATTCTAAAATCATTGCCTTTTAAAAAACACAACACAACGATACATTGGAATTATCAGAAGTTTTTGTTTTTTTCCTTTAGTTACTATGAAATGAGAAATCTAGTATGAATGTCTATGGTAAACCGTTACCGAGGTAGTGCCAATGCCAAAGAATCGAGTGAGATATTGAAGGACTTCTTTTACAAGTTTTGGATTCTTTTACTTTAACCTTTTAGTGATTTATCGGTTTCTCTGAAATACACAAAAAATTAAATGAATTCTTTCTAAGATATAAATATTCATAAAATTGTTTTTAAAAGAAAAACTGCATTTTCTATTAAACAATTCACTACTTCAATCATTACAAACGTTGATGAGTTTAAATGAAAAATTAGAAATGTTTTGATGAATCTAGGCCTCAGCTAAATCGTTTCTAAACTATCAGGAAAATCTTTTACAAATTGTCAGCGAGATGGGATATTTTTAATATTGATCACAATTATTTCAGGGGTCAGCAGGTCCCTCTACCAACTAATTATTCAGATTCCTTATTTTAACGACAGTAAAAACTACATTTACCAGAGACGTGACTTTTTTTTCTCAAAAATTCAAATTTAGATTAGAAGCAATTACTCAGTTTGTCGGAATTACCGTTTGGGGCAGGGCAGAAAATTGTAAACTTAAATTAGAGATAGAATACGCCGTTTTAGCGTACCCCAAATTTTAATATGAAACTAAATTCATAAAAATGTTTACAACTTTTGTTAATGCTTAACTTGCAGACAAGCAAGACAAGCGTTAACAAAAGTTGTTAACATATGTCATCAAGTTATGCCATCTTGAAACAATTTAAAATCCAAATACCTATCAGAAATTTAAAATACGCGTATCTTTCATTCATATTATGTTCGAATTGTTATCATGACTTTAACAATGAAAAAAAGAACAGATTTACGACAAGCGAAAATAAACAGAAAGCTTTACGAAATTTATTTTTCATCCACCAATGGATATTATATAAAAGAATTTTTTGACAGTATCCATATAATAATCACATAAAAAAAAAATTCTCACTAAGATTTACGATTTTATTATTTTTGTCGTTGTCCATTTTTTATGTGTACAAACATAGCTGTAGTTCGTATCTCGGGACAAGAAACACTGAAAATTTACGTTGTGCCATAAGAAACACGTCAAATTGTATATTTTGGTATGCAGAGATTAGAATAAATAAAAAAAATACGAAAATAAAAATGAATTTGATTACTTTAATGTTAAACGCACAGAAAATTTTATTAAAATGATTTACGATTTCAATTTTTACCAACCATTTCGAATTGATTAAGAATACACGCACGCTTACACATATTATACATAAAAATATAATAAAATGTTAAGCAAGGATACAAAATTATTTGTTATATATGCTTATATTACACCTTGTAGCTATTTAAATTTATTACCCTACATTATTTTAGCATCACACAAAGTTTATTAGCCTAAACAGCGTATAGTGGAATCGATTTAAATCCCCCCAAATAATGAATAAATCATATCTATATAGACTTTTGTCAATACATAATAAAAATCGGTTTAATGTTGCCTATGTGGAATTAAAATAATTATATTTGAATTAGAGTTTCAAAGTGGCAATGTCCTGATAATTGCTGTCTGTGTATATAAAATATGCATTATATGTTTTCAACATCATTTCATTTTTATAGACAGCAAGTGCAGTTGAATTAGTTTAATGTACAAATTTAGAATATAAAAAACAAAAAACTTCCCAAAATGTAAATCATAATTAACTGCATTAATAATAAAGCAAAATCATTATGTGTGTATATGTAATGCCATAATTAATGGCCACAAAACGTAGAGAAATTTTTAGCAAGAGTAATAATCGCAAAATGGGGTAATAAAAACTTTTAATATAAAATAAAAACAAAAAATTTTATGTTATTAATGTACTGTAGTATTAATCTACTATTTAGGTAAAATGTTCGTATACACATACACAACATAAAATAATAATAATAACAATTAATTAACAGCGGTTTTCATAAGTATATACTAGTATACATGAATATGCTACAGTATGAAGAATTTATAATTTTTTGAGAAGTGAAATTGTTAGATTTGAAAAGTTTTGTAAATTATAAATTTTTTAAATAAAATTTTTTATTGCTTAAAATACATTTTTTTTTCGTAGGTACTCGTACAAACTTTTACGAGTGTTATAAAAGTAATTGTTATGAAATATTCAATTATTTGTTGCTGTTTTACTTTTTTATTTAATTTTTTATACGTACTTATACATTTTCTGAATAATAAAGAAAAACAAACATTCAAACACCCTTTGACGAATAGATTTTCGGTATGAGTAAGTTTAAAATGATGAAGTTTTCGGCAGAAGAAAATTACTTAATTCTCAGTTTCAAAATTGCGTTTACGTTTCACACAAAATTTAAATGTAAACAAAACATTGAACTCGGAGAAAAAATGTTTCTTCGTATTCTCCATAGTTGAGCGAGTAAATTTCACCATGTAGTTTACACAGTTTTTTTTACGTTAAAAACGTGTAATCTAACCATTTTATACAATATTAGGGGCTCTGCCTAAGGTTCCTTTGGGCCAAACCCCGCGGCTGCTGTGCAGCCATTTTCTATCGAGTGTATATGTCGAAAGTGAATAAGCGTTGAGACAGTGTTACCAACTAAAAATTAAGACTCGACCTTAAAACACATTCCGCCTTTATCGTAATTTAATATTAATTGAAGGTAATATTTCCCCCCTTTTTGAAGGTATAGGACACTTATTAATAATAACAATGACACAATAAAAAAAATAGTAATGAAATTCCCAAACTTTAATTCGGAGTGCATCAGAATCAGTCACTCTAGTTGTTAATGAGTAAAACAGCGGAAGAAATGAGCCGACTTTTTTAAAAGTTTGGCCCTGTGATTTATTTTTAGTCATAACGCCCGCCGAATGGGAAACTAATGACGTTCAAAATTGAAGGGTAGAGATAGTGAAATTGTTGGGATAAAGTGAACAGTGTCGGAATGTGCCGCAATAATCATTTCCGCTTTAATACAATTTTGATTAAAATGCTTCACGACCATTCTAACACCGTTGCTCATTTTTTATAGAAAGATTTCTGAGCATAAATTGTAATTAATTTTGTCAATTTTAAATTGACACCCATTTAAGCTAAAATCAATTTTCTTTTTTCGAATTTCTTAGTAGTTAGTTTAATGTACTACAATGCTTAATAGTTTTGTTCTTTGTGATAACTTTCCACCGATATATGTTATGCCAATATTTATTTTATTTAATCAATTTGCACGTTTAGCGCTGTATCTGCAAAATAAATAGTATCACGTTTATCATCTGCCGTTGTCATACATTATATTAAATTAATTGAAAAACTTGGGTTAATAAATTAATAATGGTCATACATAGTATAAATTGTTCATAGTCCGTTTCATAATTAAAATATATTCACGATTTTACGTTCTATTTAAAAATAATTTTCATTGTTCATCCGTTTAATTCTACTTGTAATTAAAAATAAAACCTTCCTTTGTTTTGTTTTAATAATTATAAAAAATATATATTTGTAAAGAGTTAATAACGTAATTTAGCATGAACATTTTATAAATGTGAATGGTTCATTCAAATTACGTACTCGTATGTCGTTAACAATTTTAATTTAAAGCGTAAATGTATGTTATATGACTGAATGTATCACCTAGCTTCTCTTCTCCCAGATGATATTACAGTGATTATATAAATTGTAGAATATATTACTAAAATTATTTGCAATAGACAACTAAAAATTGCCCCTTGTGACCTAATATAAAGGTTTTCAAAATAAGTCGGTTTGATTATGGCCCGCGGTGCTAGTAAAATAAAATTGAAAATTTGTTAATAACAAAATTATTTATAATTGAAATTTCCCAAAAAATGTAATTAATTTTGTATTTATATTTATATTTAAAATACCAAATTAAAATTATTATTGATTTACATTTTGTTGGTTTCGTACATTTTTATAACTTTATAAAGATTTAAAATGATAAAAAAATTAAATATTCATTAAATAAAACGATTATTTACAAATAGCAAAAACAAAGATATTTCGAATACATACATTTTCTCGTTTACTGTTTGCCAAGTCGCAACTGGCAACAAACAGTTTTGACCAATGTTGGCCTTTCAACCTAAACAAAAATCGTTTATCCTTAGGCAAATAACCTATATTATAGATTTATGGTAAATAAGAATAACTTTCCCATAGTAAACTCGCCAAGTGAAAGATTTCGTTAAATATTAGTGCCAATATTTTTTATAGAAGGCATACCAAAACTTTATAACGATATTAATAGATAGTACGTCAAACGATTTATTTATTAATTTCAAATGTCACGTCACATTGATGTTAAGATTTGTTTCTTTATTACATAAAAAAAATATAGGTAAAAAAATGTAAATATAGTTAATTTACAATTGGTGCCATCTAAACTCCTCCTCTTCCAATACTTCCAATGTACGAACGTTTTTTTTAAAGTGATTTCCCCTTTTGTATTATAAGTTATGTGCCCTAAGGTTAAAAATATATCATTATAATATCTTACAAATCAAGCCCTCCGTACACCCTTTACACATAACAAAATCGCAGGAAAGGAAAGATATGTTAGTAACAAAAAAATCAACCCGGTTCCAGACACCTAAGTAGTTAATAGTTAGTAAATTTGTTAATAGTATATTTTTAGTTAAATATTTAGCACACAACACAATTTCAAGTTCTTTTACTGCTTAAGTTCCTGGAAAGCTGTTTCAGGTTCTTCAAAAATTTCTTAAATTTAAAATCTGTATTAATCCTTTATAATAACTATTATAAAATTAATTAAGTATAAATTAAATTCTCTGAAATAAATTGTAAATTATTCTTTACGTACTACAAATAAATTAACATAAATAGTTTGTATACCAATAATTATACCAAATATCACCCCGCTATCGCTTCAGCCAATGCCAGTTTGGTCGAGTTTCTCAGATGATTCTAAAATAAAACCATTTAATATAAACACCAATATCAACATAAATACCAATACCAATGCTAATACTAAAACTAACATTAACATTAATACTAATATTAACATTAACACCCATACCAATATCCACATAGATACCAATACCAACATTATGTCATTAATGCTTGATTACATCGAATATTCACTTCACTAAATTTAATTCAACTTAATTGTAACAAAAATTAATTTAATTTCTTTAAATTCAGTAAAACCGAAAACCCAATTTACGTCACCATTAATTTTTACTAACTAAATTAGGGGCGTCCAAGCCAAATGAGTATTTTTGGCAAATTTTCAAAATAACTAGAGCAATAAAACTCCGATTAGAAAAGAAAGCCAACTGGACAACGCGGTAACTATTAATGTTTTCATAGCCACAGAATTTATTACTCTGGGATGAGTGTGAAGACCACCGCAATTTTTATTCCATTTTGAGGCATGCGGCCCGCGGGCCGCATGCTGCAATATGTAACAACTATTGCGGTGTTTTTCACATCTATTCCGGAGTGATAAATTCTTTGGCCCTGGATACATAAATAATTGCCGCGTTATCCAGTTGGCTTCTATTCTAATCGCAGTTTTAATGCTCTAATTATTTTGAAAATTTGTCAAAAATACTCATTTGGATTGGACGCCCCTGAACTAAATAACCTGAAATTCGAGATTCACACAAAATTGTAATTCTAAATTATGAATATTAAATACTAAATATATTTTTTTTAAATATTTTAAACTAAAATTCTAAAATACGTAACCAAAAATTCTGAAACCCCATAAGATTTCATTTCCAAATCTATAGCTGTTGACTCTAGAAAAATAAAATTGTTTATGACTATTCTGATTAAAACCTCCCTACGAAATAATTTAAATTAGATCTGAAACTCATTAAATAAGAACAGCTTAAGATGTCCATACTAAATTAAATTAAATAATTTGAATATCCACATTAGTATGTTCATATTAGTACCATAATTATATGATTTGGCAAATAAACTTTATTTTAATTTTAAACGCACAATTTGCTAAACAAAATTTCCACTAGAAGAAGATATGTAAAATTAAATTCAGAATCATTTTTATTTAGAAATCTGAAACTTCACTAACTTTGCCCCAACCAACAATGTTATGGACAAACTATTTCAATCCAAAAACTCTTCATCTTGGACGATCAAAAAAAAAAAAATTCTAAATTTTAGATTTCAAATTCCAAATTTCAAACTTCAAATCTCCAATTCCAAATTTCCAATTTCAAATTAAAAATTCCAAATTTCAAATTTCAAATTCCTAACTTCAAATTCCAAATTTCAAATTCCAAACTTCAAATTCCAAATTCAAAATATTAAATCTTAAATTCCAAATTCCAAATTTTAAATTTCAAATTTCAAACTTCAAATTCAAATTTCCAATTTCAAATTCCAAATTTCACATTACAAACTCCAAATCCCAAATTCCAAATTTCAAATTTCGAATTTCAAATTCCAAATTCAAAATTTCAAATTTCGAATTTCAAATACTACATTCCAAATTTCAAAGTTTACATTCCAAATTTCAAATTCCAAATCTCAAATCCGAAATCCCAAAATCCAAAACTTCATATTCCAAATTTCAAATTTTAAATCTCAAACTCCAAATTTAAAACTTCAAACTGCAAATCGCAAATCCAAATTTGCAATTCCAATTTCCAAATTTCAAATTCTGAATTCCAAATTCAAACTTCAAATACCAAATTTCAAATTCCAAATTTTAAATTTCAAATTCCAAACTTCCAACTCCAAATCTCAAATTCCAAATTTCAAATTAAAAATTCCAAATTTTAAATTTCAAATTCCTAACTTCAAATTTCAAATTCCAAACTTCAAATTCCAAATTCAAAATATAAAATCTTAAATTCCAAATTCCAAATTTTAAATTTTAATTTTAAATTTCAAATTCCAAACTTCCAACAAATTCAAATTCCCAATTTCAAATACCAAATTTCAAATTACAAACCCCAAATTCCAAATTTCAAATTTCGGATTTCAAATACTACATTCCAAATTTCAAAGTTTGCATTCCAAATTTCATATTCCAAATCTCAAATCCCAAAATCCAAAACTTCATATTCCAAATTTCAAATTTTAAATCTCAAACTCCAAATTTAAAACTTCAAACAGCAAATCACAAATCCAAATTTGCAATTCCAATTTCCAAATTTCAAATTCTGAATTCCAAATTCAAACTTCAAATACCAAATTTCAAATTCCAAATTCCAAATTTTAAATTTCAAATTCCAAACTTCCAACTCCAAATGTCAAATTTCAAATTAAAAATTCCAAATTTTAAATTTAAAATTCCTAACTTCAAATTCCAAATTTCAAATTCCAAACTTCAAATTCCCAAAATATTAAATCTTAAATTCCAAATTTTAAATTTTAATTTTAAATTTCAAATTCCAAACTTCCAACAAATTAAAATTCCCAATTTCAAATACCAAATTTCAAATTACAAACCCCAAATCCCAAATTTCAAATTTCGAATTTCAAATTCCAAATTCCAAATTTCGAATTTCAAATACTACATTCCAAATTTCAAAGTTTACATTCCAAATTTCAAATTCCAAATCTCAAATCCCAAAATCCAAAACTTCATATTCCAAATTTCAAATTTTAAATCTCAAACTCCAAATTTAAAACTTCAAACTGCAAATCGCAAATCCAAATTTGCAATTCCAATTTCCAAATTTCAAATTCTGAATTCCAAATTCAAACTTCAAATACCAAATTTCAAATTCCAAATTTTAAATTTCAAATTCCAAACTTCCAACTCCAAATCTCAAATTCCAAATTTCAAATTAAAAATTCCAAATTTTAAATTTCAAATTCCTAACTTCAAATTCCAAATTTCAAATTCCAAACTTCAAATTCCAAATTCAAAATATAAAATCTTAAATTCCAAATTTAAAATGTTAATTTTAAATTTCAAATTCCAAACTTCCAACAAATTCAAATTCCCAATTTCAAATACCAAATTTCAAATTACAAACCCCAAATTCCAAATTTCAAATTTCGAATTTCAAATTCCAAATTCCAAATTTCGAATTTCAAATACTACATTCCAAATTTCAAAGTTTACATTCCAAATTTCAAATTCCAAATCTCAAATCCCAAATCCCAAAATCCAAAACTTCATATTCCAAATTTCAAATTTTAAATCTCAAACTCCAAATTTAAAACTTCAAACTGCAAATCGCAAATCCAAATTTGCAATTCCAATTTCCAAATTTCAAATTCTGAATTCCAAATTCAAACTTCAAATACCAAATTTCAAATTCCAAATTCAAAATTCAAAATTTTAAATTTCAAATTCCAAACTTCCAACTCCAAATGTCAAATTCCAAATTTCAAATTAAAAATTCCAAATTTTAAATTTCAAATTGCTAACTTCAAGTTCCAAATTTCAAATTCCAAACTTCAAATTCCAAATTCAAAATATTAAATCTTAAATTCCAAATTCCAAATTTTAAATTTTAATTTTAAATTTCAAATTCCAAACTTCCAACAAATTCAAATTCCCAATTTCAAATACCAAATTTAAAATTACAAACCCCAAATCCCAAATTTCAAATTTCGAATTTCAAATTCCAAATTCCAAATTTCGAATTTCAAATACTACATTCCAAATTTCAAAGTTTACATTCCAAATTTGAAATTCCAAATCTCAAATCCGAAATCCCAAAATCCAAAATTTCAAATTCCAAATCTCAAACTCCAAATTTAAAACTTCAAACTGCAAATCGCAAATCCAAATTTGCAATTCCAATTTCTAAATTTCAAATTCTTAATTCCAAATTCAAACTTTAAATACCAAATTTCAAATTCCAAATTTTAAATCTTAAATTTCAAATTCTAAATTTTAAATTTCAAATTTTAAATTTTAATTTTAAATTTCAAATTCCAAACTTCAAATTCCAAATTTCAGCTTGCAAATTCCAAATCTAACATTTTAAATTTCAAATTTTCATACATATTCCAAATTTTAAATTCTAAATTCCAAATTTCAAACTTCAAATACCAAATTTCAAATTTCAAATTCCAAATTTCAAATTCCAAATTTAATTCTAAATTCCAAATTTCAAACTTCAAATACCAAATTTCAAATTCCAAATTCCAAATTTCAAATTCCAAATTTCAAATTCCAAATTTCAAATTCTAAATTTCAAATTTTAAATCTCAAACTCCAAATTTCAAACTTCATACTGCAAATCGCAAATCCAAATTTCGAATTCCAATTTCCAAATTTCAAATTCTTAATTCCAAATTTCAAACTTCAAATACCAAATTTCAAATTCCAAATTTCTAATTCCAAATTCCAAATTGTAAATCTTAAATTCCAAATTTTAAATTCCAAATTTTAAATTTTAATTTCAAATTTCAAATTCCAAACTTCAAATTCCAAATTCCAAATCTCACATTCCAAATTTCAAATTTTCATACATATTCTAAAATTTAAATTCTAAATTTCAAACTTCAAATACCAAATTTCATAGTCCAAATTTCAAATTCCAAATTTCAAATTCCAAATTTCAAAGTCCAAATTTCAAAACCCAAATTCCAAATTTTAAATTTCTAATTCCATATTTCATATTCCAAATCTCAAATCCCAAAATCCAAATTTCAAACTTCGTACTGCAAATCGCAAATCCAAATTTCCAATTTCAATTTCCACATTTCAAATTCTAAATTCTAAGTTTGACTTCAAATACCAAATTTCAAATTACAAATTTCTAATTCCAAATTCCAATTTTAAATCTTTAATTTCAAATTCCAAATTTTAAATTCCAAATTTTAAATTTTATGATAATAAATTCCAAACTTCAAATTCCAAATTTCAGCTTGCAAATTCCAAATTCCAAATCTCACATTCCAAATTTCAAATGTTCATACATATTCCAAATTTTGAATTCTAAATTCCAAATTTCAAACTTCAAATACCAAATTTCAATTTCCAAATTTCAAATTCCAAATTCCAAATTTCAAATTCCAAATTGCAAAGTCCAAATTTCAAATCCCAAATTCCAAATTTCAAATTTCTAATTCCAAATTTCAAATTTCAAATACCACATTCCAAATTTCAAACTTCAAATTCCAAATTTCAAATTCCAAATTTCAAAGTCCAAATTCCAAATTTAAATTTCAAATTGTAAATTTCAAATTTCAATTTTCAAATTCCATTCTAAATTCCAAGTTTCAAATCTCAAATTCCAAACTTCAAAGTTTAAATTTCAAATTCCAAATTCCAAACTCCAAATTCCAAACTTTGAACTCCAAATTTTAAATTTTAAATTTAAAATTCCAAACCTCAAACTCCAAATTTCAAATTCCAAACTTCAAATTTCAAACTTCAAATCCCAAACTTCCAATTTCATGTTTTGTTAACGCATTTCATCAAAATTGTTTCCAATCCATGTCCAAACATACTTTTACTTGTGAGTATTTCGTGGGCATACTCGTCTTATTCAACTACATAGCACTTACAAATATTTGGATACAGAAGAAACAATAACAATATGATCGTGCTCGATGCCCTTGTATAGCAAAAAAAACGAACAAACTATGCCTACAAAATATGGCGTTTAGGTGCAACACAAAACCAACGAAAATTCTCTCTATGAAGAACGAGCAATACATCCAAAATAATAACAAGATACTTCAACATTATAATAGTAAATATTTATGCACACACACCTATTATCGAAAACTACATCCACTCAACATTATATAATAAGTATATAATTCCTTAAACACAATATCATACAATATTTATTCCGATAAAAATAATTCAACTAAGCCGAGCAATATACGATCACAAGAAATACAAGAAATTTAATAGTGTTGTTGTGGCATTGCACATTTTCCATTCCCATCACAAACATGCTTAAACAATGGACTTAATAAAGCAATAATGTTAAAGCTAATCCTTTTAATAATTGCAATACTAAAGCCAAACAAATCTGTAGAGTGTTTATCCTTCCAGGGAATTGATAATGAAAAATAATACCATTCAAGAAATTCAACCAGCGTTTTGGAGTTAGCTCAAATAATATCATTTCTTTTACAAACTGATTCAGCTTTTTGGTATACTGGTGAAAATGATTTTTCAAACCTAAATTATTGGGTTGTTTTTTCAATTTTCTACTGATTTGATTCTTTTTGATAACCTTCTTGATCAGCGAATTGTTCATCCAAGGCTTCAATCTATAAAATTTCCTAGGTAGTTTAATAAAAAATTTACTTTGGGATATGTAGTGAGTGGGTTTGGCAACAAACAAATCAAAAGCTTCTGAAATATCAGCTATAGATAACACAGCGGTCCAAGGCTCTACTAATAACATATCGTTTACAAGTTCAAAATTTTACCGAAATTGGTGATTAACTCTTGACCTCCTGATTCGGGAGACAAAATTTTCTTTAAACATCAAGTTGACAAAAACGGCGCAATGATCAGTGATTCATAAGTCTTCAACTACGAATTGAATAATTAACAAGTTCATAATCGTGTATACAGATTTCTGTTAAAAAAATCAAACCAGGCGTTTTGTCTAATGTTTGAATAAGACACACCAAATTGTCAAAATTTTTCGTGAACCTCATGAATGTAAGGAGGAGGAACGTAAATCATTGAATAAATCAGAATTAGGATTCAATATTTCAGAACTCATTTAAATCCAATTTTAATATAACAAGACGAATGTTAACAGTTGAATACATGAAAAATGATTGAAATGAAAGATCAAAACTCAAAACTGAAAAACTAAAAAGCATAAATAAAAATTTAAGTAAAACTAAAATAAAATTCTTAAAGCTAATTAAATTATTTCAGTAAAATTCAGACCAATACAGCAATAGATGTATTAGTAAGTTCAGTAAACACATCAATGAAATAATTAATTTATAGGGTTCTAAATAAAATGTAGATAAAAAACTGTAAGTTATATTTAGCGTAATTTCGCCTCATTGTATAAAATCCCACTATCAGCAAGCTCATTAGGAAACATCATTGTTTTTACTCCGAAATAAATTTAGAATATTGTTTTTTGTAGCAGTAGATTTCAAGGTGACAATAACTGTATCTTTTAATACTGCACCGGTTTATTTACTATGCACCATCTGCTTAACTGAAATTATATCATCTTTTGTGATATTTACACCAATTTTACCCGCTATGTTGATTATTAAAAGAGGAACATCGCCACACTTAGACGGAATACCACATATGATGAGATTATTCAAATTTGATATCTGATTGGCACGGTCCAACTTGGCTTCCAAAAAGTTGATTTTGTGATCTTGAGTCTTGTGTTTCTTCTCCAGCACAGATAATTTAGTATGGAATATTTGAATATTTTTTATTAGACCGGGGATAGAAACTCTCATTTCATCCACAGTTTGGCACAAAAAAATTAACGAGATTTTAAAATCAGATAGCTGGCTTTAAATTCCTTTTAACATGATACCAACCAGGTCATCCAAACTTTGAGTACTAGCACTTGATTTTTTTAATTCCGATAACATCATCATTAGCAACTAAAGAATTGTTCGATGCCTTACGGCAATTTTGACAAAGCCAGGTAGCAGAGCCAACTTTTAGATTTTCTAGCATTTCATCAGAAATTTCAGCACATCTAATATGGAAACATTTATCACAATTACCACATGTAACACCTGGAAAGCGTATCACATAACCCTTACCAAAGCAAAATCACATATGTATAATAAAATAAACGAAACGTAAAAAAAAAATATGTAAACACAATTCATCTCACATATTGTATATATTGACCAATAAATGTAGTATGAAAATACCTATCTAACGGTACCTGGACAGTACCGTTATTGAACACATTTCTCCTTGTTCAATTTATTTCGCATTCACTTTCCATTAACTTAGTTTCTATATACTATACTCATTTAATGTATTCACTGCACATGAAATCCATTAAACAAAATTACACGCAATATAATTAATTTAAGCGAAACTACTTATTACGGGTGCAAATAAAATTACGATAACACACGCTCAAACAAAAAAATCACTCAAGAAACTTTATAATTATTCATTTAAATTAAATTAAATTAAATTAAAATATATACAACACTTCGCACCAAATTAAATAAATAAATTAAAATTAAATTCTCAACAATGTTGTACCAACAGTAAGAGAATGAACCTTAGAAAACCAATTACGTGCTAGAAAATCTACATGATGTATACATATTTTTGCAGAATTTTTGTATCAACAATGTACAAGTAATGAATAAATAAAATTCTGAGCTAAAAAAAAACTTTCCAGCCATGACATTTTTGAGGTTGAATGTATACAAACTTTTAATTTCCTAAGGGCCTTTCATTCAAACGAATTTTCCCGGGCTCCCCACATGAATCTTGACCTGATGATTTATCTGATAGAACTTTTGGCTAGGCACTATAATAAAAACACTTTACAGACATGCTTCTTTAAGGGTTACATTTGTAAAATTTAAAATTTTCTATGGGATTTTCATTTAAATGAATTTTCCCGGGCTGGTTGAATTAATTATAATTTTTGTAGGGATAACTATATGGGAATAACTATATAGAGATAACTAATGGAAAGGTTTTTTTATTGAATTCCTTTACAGACATGACATTTTGGGGGTTCAATTTGTAAAATTTTTTAAATTCCATATTAATTTCCTGTCATGAAGCTTAACGTCTTATTACTATGGTCAATAAGTAGTGGTAAAGCAATAGATCAGCTCTATAGCCATAATATCACTACATAAGAATACCAATTTGTAGGTTGTATATGTTTCGGCTGAAATATGTCGGATGTTTTAGAAAATAATTGACAGTCGTGGAAAGTTTTGCTATGAATATCTAGAATCATACTCCAAATTTCGACATACATACATATAAATTTAAAAAAATGTTGCTCTAAAATTTTATAGATTTTTTTTCATTGTCCATCTAACTTGGTAGGATGATTTCTCATGATTACTTGGAGAAAACAACTTTCAAAGGTAAACTGATTCCAGGTCTTGTGCAAAATAATAAGAATTGTTCGATTGTGGGATCATTACCAAAAGTAAATATTTGGTTTTATTTATTAAAGCCATTTCAACCAAGTTTCATTAAAGATTATTATTCTCGCCTAAAACATCTCGTACTTGGTTGGTAGTTGCTTCGCAAAATTTGTTCCCTCAAAAAATAATTATTTAGTTTTACGAGTTTCTAAAGCAAAAAAAAAAATTAAGTTTAATAAAAGCAATTTACCTGGGTAAAAATGAAATTTTTATTACAATCCATAAAGGTTTTGTATATCCTTTTGCATCTCGTTTCATTTTCTGTAATTTCCGTGTTATACAGATGAAACTGTGCAAAGATAGAAACAATCGTTTGAATATTGTCTTACATAGCGTCCTTCTACTCTATAACCTCCCCGCCACCATTTTATTTTTTCTCCAACACATACCTACATGAAATACGTGCTAATCACCTGATTATGAATTTTATCATTAATTTTGTCTCGTTATACTCGTATTCCTGTAGAAAAAACTAAGAATCACTTAATTTTTACGTTTTATTATTGTACCTGATTTTCCCCAGAGCCATACATACAATGATACTTTTTTTTTCTTTTGTTGTTATTTATGATTATCGTTAAATATCATTTTTATTCATAGGCATATTTTTTTTTTTTATTTGTATTTTTTTAATAAATAATAAAAATAAAATGTTTATCTCATCAAAATGAAGAAAAATAAAAAAAAAGTGTAGCGATAAAAATATCCAATTGCGACGTAAACCATTACCGCACACAAAAATATAATTTTAATTGGACTGTTAAATTTTTTTAAGCACGCTAATTATTTGACGAAATGTTGAATTTTTTAGCGATTTTTTAGTGTAAAAAAAAAAAGTCGGCTTAATGTCCTTTGGATACCTAATGTATAGAATGTTTTGCAATTTGATGTGAAGAAAAATTCAAAAAAAAGTTTTGAAATTTAATGTTTAAATATGAGTATACTAGGGGGTAACATTTATAATAATAAATAATACAATTTTGTGAATAACTTTAGTTATGCAATGTTTCACTAAAGATATTACACCTAATGGAGTAGCCACTCTATTACCAAGCCACAACCCAGGCAACAAACTTGATTTAATTTTCATTGGTAAATGGTGGTCCATCTAGCATTTGCAATTTCAACTACCGGTTATTTTGAGTGTAGCAACAATTATGTCATTCGTGTTATGAAAGAAAATTAGTTTAATGTTTGATATTTACGAAATGGATTGCTTTACGCTTGAACAAAATTTTGAAATATTGAAAACTTACTGTCAAAGTGGTGTGAGTCTTCTACCGAAACGAATGTGGGAAATTCAGTACAAATGAAATGCCTACAAGGCAATTTGTGGATCAATTTTTGAAGCAAGTTCAACACATACAGCCAAGAACATTGCAGCTGTTGCTTCGTATGTGTCTGAGCATCCATCAACATCAACTCGCCATTGTGCTCAAGGATTGAACATTTCACGCAGTTCTGTGATGAGAATTCTGCATAAAGACCTCTTTATGAAACCGTACAAACAAGTTCAATTAGTACAGGAATTGAAGCAAAATGACCATCCGCAACGTTTTTCCACACTGTCTTCGGGGATAGAATAATCAGCCGTAACGAAAATGTCAATTGACCACCACACAGATGCGATTTTGACTTCGTTATCCTGCTTTTTGTGGGGAGCGGTTAATTATATGTATTACGCTAACTATCCAGAGACTATCCCAGATTTGAAAGATCAAACCGAAATTACCACTTCCAAAATTTTCAAAAAATCTTTAAAGATTTTGCCGTTGTGTATAGGAGCATTGTCCTGTTGAAGTACGAACTGCGGATCAATTAATTGTTTGCAGCTACCAACACTATCTCCCATTCAGCAATTCTAAATAACTTACTTGTGTAACTGTTCCCCGGATCATTAAATTTGATCCTACCCCATTGAAGCTTATACGTCCCTATACTATTATATGTCTACCCCCAGAGTGGCATGTGGGAGCAATAACCATCCTCTTTGTTTTCTCGTTAGAGTTGGAATCATAAAATTGTCTCCCCCATGGTCCATCCAACGAAAAAATAGATTCATCGGTTCATAATATGTTCCTCAAAAATTCAATCAGTTCGTTAATATGTTCCCGTGCAAAATTTAATCGAGCTAATTTTTTCGATGTATGAGGCTTGTTTTAGGGGATGTATGCCTGAATCCGTTTTTCCTGAAGCCTTCTGCTCTCTTCTATATCGTGTGTTTACTAATAGTCCTTTTTGAAGATGAATTAATCCGTTTTTGTACATTGCTTAGGGTTAACAAAAGGGCAATCTTTACAGCTCGTGCAATCAGGACATCTCTTCACCGCAATTTTAAGCACTCCTTTGTTTTTTTGTTTCGCTATTTGGTATAAAATCTAATTTCAAAGGCAAGCATATTTTTGGGCCAAGTTAGCGGTCGAAATTCCACAATTAAATTCAGCCATAATGGCTCCTTTTGTTTCGACGCTAAGTTTCGGTTTTTCCGGCATTTTTGAATTAAGTAATGTTTGCAACAAAACAAAACAATTATTTTAAACAATTGGAAAACAATTGAAGGTTAAATATAGGCAACTTAACGTTCGAAAGACGAATACATAATGTACAAATAATTTTGAAACAGAAACAGAGCGCACAAATAATTTTGAAATTAACATAATTAAAGTTTACTTTATGTATGAATGAAAATTAAAAAAATCTTTTATTTATTTTGAAGTACATGCATGCTTTAGTTTATTTAATAAAAGATATTTCATCCAAAAGTATGGTCCACATCTAATTTTGGAAGCAATTTTATTTTGTGATACAAACATTTTCACGCTGCACATAGAATTTTGAAATGCATAGATAAATTAAATTTTTAATTTTTACTTTAAGGTTTTAAGGTAACATTATTAGTGATTTTCTGCATGATATTAACAACTAAATAATGTAAACACCAACCAAACGGCACGTTGGTTAAAGCTGTGGCGTTTGGTTCGTGAAGTGCCGTGCTTAAATTTCGAAAGTGATAAAAAACAAATATTTTAGGTAGTAAAGAAAAAAAAAAATTAAGACTTATTTTGAGGCCGATTCTAACTTCTAAAATTTTATGTTTGGTATTTTTGTTTTTAGTTTTTTATTACAAATTCATAAAGGAAACAGAGACGTCGTCATTCTTTTTTAATAAATTAATATGGGATTTGTTTCGTGTAAACAGAAATGTAAACATTATCGTATGACGACCAATCTTGCTGACAGTGGCGTACCGGAAGGGGGTTGGAGGTAAGGGGACTACAAACCTCCCAATTGGTCTTAGGCTACATTTATGTTTTCCACTCCAACCAAAAAAAATTCACACTTACCAAAAAGAAATGCTTAAACTTAAACAAGTTGAACTAAATATTCCTAAGTATGTACTTAGCTTTAAAATGTTGATACACTATACGTGAAAGTGACGTTCATTGGGTTAACAAAATCAAAATATTTATCACATTTTCAATTACAATAGCTGCAATAGAGTGCGCAATGTGGTCGGACGGTTTGTCCAATTTGGTTAGAAATTGGTACGTGTGTAATGCATGTATGTTAGTTGAAAAAAATTAGTCGGATGTGTTGGATGGAAATTTTCATCCCACCAAACAACCAAATTGGATCATGTGTATTGTTATCGGTCAATATTTTTCTAGTCTAGTCAAATTTCATTCAGAGATGGGCGACGTAGATTACGTGATGTAATCTACGCGGTTGTCGACGCGTAACCTATTACGTAGATTACCTTGCGATTTTTTGCGTTTTTGGCGTCGACCACGTAGACAACGTCGACAATCTACGAAATGATTAATTTCCTCATTTATTTAGCCAGTCTGATCATATTGCTGTCTGTTAATAAATAAGTCATTGTCTAATTAACCTAGGGATCAAAAAAAGGTTACATTTTGATAATAAATCACATAAATTACTCAAATGTTACGTTATGATTTCACTAATCACGTGACGTAAATGCACCACCTCAAGCGAACTGTTTACGAACTACTAACACATTGATAACTCCTCGCAAAAAGTCTAATTATCATAGGACCGGAATGATATAACTGCTTCGTTATTGCAACACCAAAGTGTTACGTTTACGTAGAGTTGTATGAACAAAATTCTTCGCTACTTTTACGTAAACGTAACACCTTGTTTGACGGGATCTTGATCATTACAATCACTGGCTTCTTCACTGTCCAGATTTTCATATGGATCCTCTTCAAAACCTCGACAATTTTGACTGTTTTGCTCTTACATATTTAAAATAATAATTAATTATCATATACGATTCGTATTAAGTATGAAATTTATAATTACCGTTTCATCCCTATATCTTGAATCATTATCGTAACAGTTTACTTGCGCACTAATCGTTGGCAGAATTAATTCATGTGACTCACCATCAGCCTGAGAGAGTTTTACTGTAGAAGGACCACCACCAGTACCTAGAACATCTTTATTTTTGTTAGCCAACTCTTTTCGCAATTTACCTTTCCAGATTGCGTAAACTGCCTTCATGTTTGGTAGCTTTGGGTGAACCGATTATTTGGCTATTATATTCTAAAGCGACACTCTTCCAACCTTTTTTTCTGTATTTGTCATCGAATCAGTCTTTTTATTTTCTAAAACTATTTTATACTGTTTTATGATACCAATAAGGGTAATCATGGTGAATCCTATCGGTTCATTTCCACTTGAACTATTTATTTACTTAAAGCAATAACAAATAAATATCATAACTGTAAGTTACAACTTTCATAAATTAACAAAAATTGCCGCTGTTTTTGTTATTTTAATGTTGGTAGCACTAGTTCGAAAACAGTTGTTTTAACAATGTCTATAAATACCAAAATAAAATCCTGGTTAAAACAGTTAATTTAGTGACGACTATAAATACCAAAAAAAATCAATTCAAAAACAGTTGTTTTTCGAAAACAGTGACTACTGCTATAGTTGTAGTTTGGTCTATAAATATGGCCCGAAGTTTTAGGAATTTTGATTGATAATTAGTATATTTACTGAATAACTATGTATAAATTAGTACTTTGCAAGATGTTACCGCCATCTTGATCTATGTAGAAAAGTGAACAGCACTGCTACTTTTGTTGAATACAACCAACTATACACAAATTATTAAGTTTCTAAAACTGGTTGATTTGAGGAAAATATTCACTTTAATTTGCCATTTATATTTTTGTATTATTGTGCATAAACACAAACAGAAAATAAATATGAAATATAACAAATAAATAAATTTGTGACCAATGCCGTGTGTGCTGATCACCGTTAGGTCACTCGAACGGTGTCACAGAATATCCGGTTCCTTTATATTAATTTTTGTTTTCTCAAAACACTATTTATCTGAATTTTTTCACTAAATCTATAACATAAGACAAATATATTTAACGTTAGATCAGCTAACACTCTACCAACAAAAAAAGACAATCTTACCTTTTCCTTCAATTTCTACAGTATGGATCTTTTATTATTTTTTTACAGAGAAATAAAAATCAGCTTGTTAAAATGCCTCCTCAAGCTTTCTATAAGGTGAAAAAAATTTTTTTGAAATTTCATTAGCATATCGCCAACCACTTTGATTTATATCTGCACCATATTTACTCGAAAGTTATCAGCTTGAACAATTTAACAACTCACTGTTTCAGGTTTAAAATTTTTTTTTTTTCACCTACTAGAACTGGCCACCAAATTACGAATGATTCTATTATTTTATTTTCATTGGTCGCAAATATTTGGAAATAATCCGTTAAGGCCATATCAGAGTCGAGAAAAAAAAAATCATAAACCAGAACTGGTACGTAAAGCTAAACACAAATATATTCTCACAACTCAGGGGTATGAAACATTATATTATAAGAAATGATATGCTTTGAAACAACTGAAATTAAATAAAGCATACGTAACAAAATTAATTAACAAATGTATTGTTACCCGAATTTATTCCTTGCTTTTCCTTTACTCACCCCCCCCCCCTTTTGGCGACGCTACTGCTTCCTGACACCTAAGTACGATACATTTACTAAATCAATTGGATCTCGGACTAACGGGCAGTTCCAGAACATTTTCAAAATTATTAGAGAATAACCCTATTACAAAATTAAACTGAATTGCAACGTACACCACTATCCGCAAAATTAACGAATTCCTAGGAGAGTGCTCTTCTCAGCGTTCACGCAGTCATTTGGTGTACTACACGTAGAAGGAATCCGAAATTCCATTTTTTTTTTAAATTTTTCATGGTTAAAAATCTAACGTCGGTAAGCAACAACAGGCCACAAAATTCATTTAGCAAGTTGTTAAGTACATATTTCACTGTAAATATTTTAAGGGATGTTTCCTTGATTAATTTTGAGCAAACTATTGGCCCATTTTTAATATCTACTGAGATATAGTGTGTTAAAGAAAAGTTGTTCAAGGTGATACCTAGATTCATATTTTACTTAATACTAGCTTTTAAACTACCTCCCGAGCAACTGAATCGACTAAAACCTTAAGCGCTCACATAAGGGCGATTTTTGTTAGAACAGTCAAACCGATTTTCATAAGACATTATTTTTTTGAAAGCCTGATATTTTTGCTTTAAAATGACACTATTTTTATGAAAATTGGTTTAGTACTTTTTTTTGTAATGAATTTTGAATGAAAACGCAACCAAAATTGATGATTAAGCAAAAAATATTGGGGGTGTTTAAAATTAAATTACAACAAAAAACTCAAGCAAAACAAAAATAATTTTATTGGTTAATAATAAGTATGGCCCCCCCTTGCGTCTACAACAGTTCGCATACGGTTCCCCATTGACCTTATTAAGGTTTTGACAAATACTTGGGGGATCGCACCCCACTCCTCCTCTAACCCAATCTTCAGGTCACTGATGTTAGATGGTACCGGATTTCTAGCTCGGACGCTCCGTTTTAGTTCGTCCCATAAATGCTCAATTGCATTCATGTCTGGACTGAGTGCTGGCCACCTCATCGTCTCGAGTCCGACCTTATCCAAGAACTGTCGAGTGGTTCGAGCTGTGTGACACCGGGCATTGTCATGCATCAATATGAAATCTTCCCTATATATCCTGCATAGGGCACTACATGATCCAAGAGAATGCCCTCGATATATCGTTCAGCGGTCAGACCTCCTTCACGGCCTCGACCAGGTACAAAAACAAGATCTGTTTTTCCCCTCAAACGATATGCCAGCCCACACCATACACGAACCGCCGCCGTATGAGACTGTTTCAGCAAAACAGCACTGCGAAAATCGCTCTCCTGGACGTCGGTAGACCCGGTCTCTCATATCACTACCATGGAGACATATTCTGCACTCGTCAGTAAATAGAACGGCGTCCATTGCTCGATGTTCCAATTGATGTGTTCGCGAGCAAATTCGAGTCGCTGTTTGCGGTGGCGTGTTGTCAATTTTGGGCCTCTAGCGGGCCGTCTTGGAGTGAGGTTGGCTTCCTTTAAGCGTCTTCTTACTGTCCATTGACTAACAGCTACATCTCGGACTTGTCTTAATTCCTGCTGCACATCGACGCCCGTGAGATGGCGATTTCGCAGTGAAGCTAGGACGATCAATCGATCGTCCCTCTCTCATGTACACCGAAACCGTCTGGTTTGTGGTCTTCGATTGAAGGTACCAGTTTCCTGAAACCTTCTGAATACTCTTGAGACAGCAGATTGGCTCATGTTAAGCTGACGAGCGACTTCTTGTTGATTGCGTCCTTCTTGCAATAAAGCAACAACTTAGGCGGATTTTTCTGGAGTGGTATCCATGATTTTAAGGAAACAATGAATTAAACTGGTAGAGATTTATTCAGCTCAACGTCTGACTCATAAGTGACGACAAATATCGGTCAACGTGGCATTATACAGGAGATTGCATCACGCCAATTGTTTCACCGAAACATCGCATTTTGCTAAGACTGCTTTAATTTGAAAAGTACTGTATGGATTTTAATGATAAAGGTATCCTTGAAAAGATAAAATACTAGGCTGTCAAAAGAAGGTTGTTTTTCGAAAATCGATCCAGCCATTTTAAAAAAATATGCGTTTTGATTGTCTAGTCGATTCAGTTGCTCGGGAGTGTATTTAACGTAAATTAGTTTAAGTTGTAGGATTTACTATTACCTTTATATTGTTGATATCATACTGGCATATTGAAGACTCTTCCGAAATTAATTTTTTTAATTTCGTTCATTCTACCCCATACAATGAAATTTAAAATAGTGTCGATTATAATAATTGTTTGCTTGTAGTAATTATCATCAAACCAGTCTTTACTTTGGCGATCAAAATGAGACGATGCTTCAGGTTTGCTTATGCACAACATTCTCCGTCGGTGCTTTTGGAATATACTCAAGAAGTATATAAATCATCAGGAAGCCTGAATGTTCTAATTAATTCGCAATGACACCAGCACATATGTATATTCTCACTAAACTTTTGTTGGAACTATAGTATGGCGGTTTTTTTACACGTTTGAATGATGAATCGGTTCTAACCAACAGCACGAAGTTCTCGCTATAAGCGAATGCAGCTTGTTAAAAAACGCTACTAGCTTATGTCTACTGTACCGTACTTTGACAATATCGCATTTAATGATTTCATTTATTGCCAAATGTTAAATTTTTGGATAAAACTAAAATTTAAACAAACATTTTAAATTTAGTGGTTTTCTTTGTGTAAAACTCGGCAACAATAATTTGGTATAAATTGTATTATTATACTGTTGAACAAGTTTATTTTATTTTAATTACAATATTTATTAGGATTTTTATTTATACAATCTTTATCTTATTATAAATGCGAATATTATAATTTAATTTATTAATTATTATTTCGTGACGTGTGTTGCTCGTTGTAGATGTCGAATGGAAGAGAGAGATTTATTTTGACAATCTTATTTTTATATACAATTTTACTCCATCTGCAATTATTTGCTATAATATGAAGTTATCTACATTTTACAATTCAGCAAATATAAAAATGGTGAAGTGTTATAATTTTATAAAAGTGTTATACATTTTTGACATTTAAAACAAATACAATGTCAATAATATTTTACAGAGTCTGTAAGTAATAAATTTTACAATAATAATTAAATCAATTATAATATGGCATATTTTCTTTCAGATTAATTAGTTACATATGTGAAGATTTTGATGGTCAACCGGATGATATATACAGCCGTGTAATAATTCGGGAATTTTGCGATAAGTTTATTTAGGTAAGTGGAATTTAATTTTGTTTACTAATGAAATTTTCTTTGCAGGTAATTACGTCATGGATCAGCATATAATCATCACGGTATCGCATCATATTAATTCTAAAATGTACAAAAAATAAATAAGCGTAAATGATTTGGGCTAATTTTTCCAAATAAATGCGTGAAAAAAGTTATCTTAATGTTTTAGATTAAATATTTTCTTAAGGTGTTGAACATGCCGCTGCCCATGAACATCATAGATTTCATTGATTTGGTATAGGTAAGGCGCATAATTTGGTTACTGCTCGATCTATTTCGCCATCAATGGTTTTTATAGTCACCTTTCTGACGAGTTCATCCTCACCTGGGTGTATTTTTGTAATCTTTCCCATCTTCCATTGGTTGAGTAGCGGATTATCTTCTTTGACAATAACGATGTCTCCAATCATCAAATTTTTACTTTTGAACTTCCATTTGGTACGTTGTTGTAACGTATTGACGTACTCTTTGTACCACCGCTTCCACAGTAATTGTACCATTTTTTGAACAATTTGCCAATGATTTAAGCGGTTGTATCCCTCTGTAATATCTGTCTGGACGAATGGTATTAGCTGTTGACCCACTAAATAATGGGCTGGAGTGAGAACATCATCATCTTCTGGGCTAGCTCTGAAGAGCGGTCTTTGGTTCAGCATTCCTTCTACTTGTATTAAAAGAGTCTCTAATTCCTCGGTGGTCAATATCTGGTTTCCAATAACTCTTTCTAATTGGGTTTTTATCGACTTTATGCAGGCTTCCCACAATCCACCGAAGTGTGGGGAGTATGGCGGGATAAAATGCCAGTTGACTTCGTGTTCTCTTAACAGCCTGGTTGCTATTAAATTGCTGTTATCCTTCAACATTTGATTGAAATCGGCTAGTTTTCTTTGAGCTCCATGAAAATTCGTCCCATTATCGGTGAATACATCGATACACATTCTCCTTCTGGCAGTAAACCTCTTGAATGCCGCCAAAAACGCATCTGTTGACAAATTTGTAACAATTTCGACATGGATTGCTTTCGTACACATGCACACAAACACGCAAATATAAGATTTATGCGATTTTTGACCTCGACCTCGGAGCGAATAAGTTTTTATTGGTCCAGCGAAATCAATTCCAACTTTCGTGAATGGTTTTACTAGTTCGACTCGTTCCTTCGGCAGCATTCCCATTTTTTGATTTAACCATTTTCGCTTCTGCTTTGTACAATTGACGCAATTATTTATTATTTCTCTTATTATAATCCAGCCCGCAGTGTAAGTACTTTACGTGGTAATATGTAATAATGCCTTTGACTATGGTATCATCTCCAGGCAAAATTACCGGATGTTTTTGGTTGAATGGTAAGGGTGCCCTTTGAATTCGGCCACCTACTCGTAGGACATTGTTATCGTCTAAGAACGGATCTAGTGTCTTCAATTTACTGCTACTGAATATCTGCTTACCTTTCTGCATGGCTTTTATTTCATCGATGAAATGCTGATTCTGAATCTCTCGATACACATGATTACTGGTACTGTTGATTTCTTCACGTTGGAGACTTCCTGTTTTTTTTATTGTTTGTTTGCAATTTAAATACCAACGATAAATGTATGTTAAAATTAGCAAACAGCGACTATAATTAGCGTTGCGCTCATATATTTGGTAGATGATTGAATGGCTCTCAGCTGTGCGTAAATTCATGTTTGTTGTTTTTCGCACTTCTAGTTGATTCATTGGATCGACATTCCCCATTATTGGCCAATACGACTTTTCTTGCACAATAAACTTAGGACCATTCCACCATAATGAATGATCTTTGAGTTGTGTTGGTGTTAAACCTCTTGTGGCACAATCAGCTGGATTTTGGGTAGTAGGTACATAATGCCAACGGTCTCTTGGTAGACTTTCTCGAATTTCACTCGTGCGGTTTGCTACAAACACTTTCCACTTCTTCGGTATATGTGACAGCCAATCTAAAACGACTTTAGAATCTGTCCAGGCGAAAACTTGTTGATCTTCGATACGATAAATTTCTCGAACATATTTTATTAATCTCGTTAGAATCAAGGCACCATTTAATTCCAATCTTGCTATTGAAATATTCTCGAGTGGGGCCACCTTCGTTTTGGCCGTTAATAAACTGCTGGTTTGGTTTGTGTCATCACAAATGTAGACTGCTGCGGCATACGCATTCTCGCTGGCGTCGCAAAACCCATGTAAACTCATATTGGACTTGCTGCTAATCTGCATCCATCTTGGTACTTTTATTGTGGTTAATTGCGGTGTTTCGTTTCGAATGATCAACCATTCATTTAATGTTGTGAGTGGTATTTTATCATCCCAACCAAGATTCAAGGGCCAGAGGCTTTGATAAACTATTTTTATTCTAATAGTAAACGGAGATAAGAGGCCCAAAGGGTCAAATAGACGACTGGATTCTGATAATAACTTCCTCTTGGTTGTGCTTGGTTGAGGATCAAGATGTACTGAATAGGTTAGTGCATCTTCACTAGGTGACCATAACAGCCCTAATACCTTGGCTGTATCAGAGTGTCTATCAAACTCCTTTTGTTGAACCCCCTGGTCTTCCGGCTTTGAATTATCCAATACTTTTCCAGAATTGGACAACCATTTTCTTAACTTTAGACCAGCATTTTCAAATAGTTGACTTATCTCTCGTTTAAGACGGATTGCTTCTTTGACTGAATTAGCGCCACTCATCAAATCGTCCAAATAAATGTTATTTCGAATTATATTGGCTGCTTCAGGATAATTGGATTCATTTTCATCAGCTATTAATTTAAGCACCCTGGTCGCTAAATATGATGATGGTGACATCCCATAGGTAATGGTGTTTAATTCAAACACCGAAATCGGTTGATTAGGATGCTCTCGCCATAAAATTCGTTGGAATTTTCTATCATCTGGATCTACCCACACCTGTCGGTACATCTTCTCGATGTCAGCTACGAAGACCACGGAATGACATCTAAACTGCAATAATATAAAATATAAAGATCTTTGAATTGTTGGTCCTACTGCTAAAATGTTGTTTAGAGATTTTCCGGTGCTCGTTTTTGAGGTTGCATCGAACACGACTCGAAGCCTTGTGGTGGAACTCGATTCTTTATAAACTCCATGATGAGGTAGAAAAACAGAAAATTCGGTTTTATTGGTATTTATTTTTGTTATATGGCCCAATGTTTCATATTCCGACATGAATTCTCGGTATAACTGATGAAAATTGCTATCACGGTTGAACTTTCTTTCCATTGATAATAATCGGGTTTTAGCGGTAGCATATGACTCACCAAGTGATTTGGCTGTGTCGGTAAATGGCAGTTTCACTGTATAATGGCCATCTGGGTTTCTTGTAGTGGTTTGACAAAACAATTTTTCACAGTACTCTTCATTTGGTTTTAAGTCGGCTCTTACAACGGAAGGTAAACTTTCAGCTGCCCAAAATTTTTGCAATGGTTGGTTTACTTCGCTCAGTTCGGTGCATAATGATGAAATCCCTTTTTCGTTTTCAGGTAGGTAATGTCCGGCTACTATCCAACCCAATTTGGTCTTCTGGGCTATCACCGAACTATTTTTTGTGTTTATTTGCTCATTAAGCATTAATGAGAAAAAATGCTCAATTCCGATTAATAAATCGATGCGTTTATTGGAGGACTGACCGGGATCAGCCAAATGTTTGCCTTTTAATTGCTGCATAAAACAAATATTCGCTTCTACTGGTGTTATTACATGGGTGATTGCAGGTGTAACATATGCCTTAACCAACAACTGGAATCCTGAGTTGAAATGTGGTTTTATTACCACTGATGTTATACCCTTGGTGTATCCGGCCTTTAATTGATTTAAACCGAAAATTTCCAACCTTGCATGTTCTCTTTTGAGTCCCAAACGGTTAATGCATTGCTCCGATATAAAAGAAGACTCTGAACCAGAGTCCAGTAATGCTCTACATGGTTGCCACTGTCCGACTGAATCACATATATTTACCAGGGCAGTTGGTAGTAAAGCACTGGTTGGTTGTAAAGATTGCTGCATACACGTTTTCCCTGTGACATTTTTTGATTTACTAGTTACTGGTTCAGTCTCCTCCTTCTTTTGGTTTACTAGCGTAACTGACGATTTTGGTTGAACAGTCTCTCAATTGTTTGATACTTGTGGGGCCCTCTCATCGGTTGTTAAATTAGTATTGACTTGCTTCTGTGAATGATTAAAAGTTTGATTATCAATATGTAATAGGGAATTATGTCTTCCACGGCAAAAACGACAACTTTTCTTCGATTTACACTGATACACTAAATGGTTATCAGCCAAACAATTAAAACACCTCCGTTCATTTTTCATTAACTCTCGTCTGCTTTCCACACTCATGTTTTGGAATTTGCCACATTGATATAATTGATGCTGGTTTGTGTGACAAATGGAGCAGGTAAAGCTGGTTACGAACGTGTTGGTCTTACGTGTTTTATTGGCTTGATTTACTGGTCGTTCCGATGAGAAAGTCTCCAAAGCATCAGTGCGCGCTTGCAAAAATTCGAAAAAATTATTTATGGTTGGGTAATCGTTGTCTACAATCTTTTGCGCCCACAAATTACGGCTTTCGGCATATATTTTGCTGATTAAAATATGTAGTAGCCATGGATCCCTGGATTCAGCATCTTCCCCTAGCCCCTTTAATCCTCTTAAGACTTCGTCTGACACGTCATGCAACTGATGAATACTTTCGGAATTGACTTGAGTAATGCTTGGTTGGTTCATGAACGTCTGGATAAAATGTTCCACTGTATATTTCTTTCTATCGTAGCGAGCTTTTAATTTGTTTAAAACTAACAGGTAATTCGCCTCTGTTATCGGTATATGCTTTAACAGCCGGGCTGGTTTTTCTTTCAATAAACTCATTAAATATTGAAATTTTTGGATTGGCTGCAGGGTACTATTATGAATTGAAGACACAAACATCTCATAAAATGTCTGCCATTCGGTGTACTCTACATTGAACGGCTTAATGTTAATTTTTGGTAATTTAACATCAGCATGACTGTCACGTGAGTTATAGCACGAATCATTCACTGCAGTACTCATATTTGTATCGATTGACATCTTAGCTTCACGGATAGCCCTTTTGAGTTGAGCTGCGATGTAATAATATTGTTCTTCAAAGATTTCTAATTGTGGTTCATCGGTTCTATCGATACTGCATATTCCATTTTCAATCTCTAATACCTCTTGAAACATATCTTCGGTACGTTGTAGCTTAACCTGCAGTTCATCAATGATTATTTCTCCTGGTTTTAACGCTTTCACAAATTTTTCCAGCCGCTCAAAACTTCGTTTAATATTACTCCGCTATTTTCGCAAACTTTCGACATCAGCCATTTCACTATAACTTATGAATCACTAGCACTACCACCAAATTTTGAATTACTATTTATATAATAATAATATAAGCCGAAATAATAATTATTTAATTGATTTTGATTCAATTGCTAGTATGGTAAAACCGATTGTAGATCAGCAATTTTAGGTTAAAATCAAAATGGTGGCTTGATTTTACCGCGTGGTAAAATTTTGGTTACAACACGAGTTGATACGGTGGATATTTATCCCACCAATTTGATATTTAATGTCTAATTACACAATTGATAATATGGTATATATGAATTAATTAACTTCAATCATTTGTAATTGGTAAAAATGATACGATTCTGTTACAATACTCGTGAATTTTTAGGTTAAATTTGCAATATTTTTTGAAATCACGTACAAATTAACAAACAATTGATTTAATCAGAGCCTTTTCTGATATCGGTAATAAAATTCACGTTTGGTTGGCATTACCACGTTTCGACGATTCCACTATTCACATTTATTTGGTATTAAACAGATACTTATCTAATATTTGTACGCCTGTTGTTTTTGGTTGATAATTCCACGTTGCGACGGTTCAAAAATATCCTCACTGTCGTGCGGGAATCCGGCTCGAAGGACCATGTAAAACTCGGCAACAATAATTTGGTATAAATTGTATTATTATACTGTTGAACAAGTTTATTTTATTTTAATTACAATATTTATTAGGATTTTTATTTATACAATCTTTATCTTATTATAAATGCGAATATTATAATTTAATTTATTAATTATTATTTCGTGACGTGTGTTGCTCGTTGTAGATGTCGAATGGAAGAGAGAGATTTATTTTGACAATCTTATTTTTATATACAATTTTACTCCATCTGCAATTATTTGCTATAATATGAAGTTATCTACATTTTACAATTCAGCAAATATAAAAATGGTGAAGTGTTATAATTTTATAAAAGTGTTATACATTTTTGACATTTAAAACAAATACAATGTCAATAATATTTTACAGAGTCTGTAAGTAATAAATTTTACAATAATAATTAAATCAATTATAATATGGCATATTTTCTTTCAGATTAATTAGTTACATATGTGAAGATTTTGATGGTCAACCGGATGATATATACAGCCGTGTAATAATTCGGGAATTTTGCGATAAGTTTATTTAGGTAAGTGGAATTTAATTTTGTTTACTAATGAAATTTTCTTTGCAGGTAATTACGTCATGGATCAGCATATAATCATCACGGTATCGCATCATATTAATTCTAAAATGTACAAAAAATAAATAAGCGTAAATGATTTGGGCTAATTTTGCCAAATAAATGCGTGAAAAAAGTTATCTTAATGTTTTAGATTAAATATTTTCTTAAGGTGTTGAACACTTTGTTATAAAAAACCAAACGATTTAAGCAAAATATTTGTAAAGTTGAGAATAAGTTTCGAGAATTTTTGCAATTAGCTCCGGTATTCAACAAGGAGATGCTCTGTCGCCGATACTCTATAATGTGATCTCTGGTTTAAGAGGGCATGGCGCAATTTACCTTAGCAGATTCAATTACATAGAATCTCTTAAAGTTATTTTAGATTATTTCTCATTAACTTAAATCAAAAAAGTGCAGCAATGACCGGAAATGTGTAGTCTTCTAAGTTTGGCTATATCAAAGGCTGATCAGAGGCTTCGTTGACCGAATAAGAATTTTGCTTTACGCAGATATGACTTGTTAGGTTGATCGTTGTGTTTGCTTAATATTTTATTACATCAAACCATGAGCAAGACGCTACAATTTTTGGTATGACTTTATTTGTTTCAGTGATTTTCTCTCCAAGTAACTCACATGCCTTACTTCTGCTTTCTGGTTTGGCCTGAATTTTAAAGTTTATCCTCTAATTTGTTGCTTATTTCTGTAATTGTTAAAAGTTTAGAAAGGGGAATGTAAAAATTCGCTAATACTACAAGTGCACGGTTGATTCCTATATATAGGAAAAAATCAGTGTAATAAATTAGCAGTTCAGTCGCTATAGCCTGATGAGATGTACTGAAAGATGATTTATTTTTCACATGCTCGCAGATCGAAACTGAATTGCAAACTCTTAACAATTTCTCCTCTTCTTATAAATATTTATCAATTTGGAATATACCAAAATAATTTAAAGTTTGAACATAATTTCTAAATGCTAATTGTAGCACTACAAAATCCTAAACATTTACTGTATAGATATATTTTCTAAAAAAACAACGAACGAGTTCACCCTCAACTCACAAAAGATTTATGTGAAAACTTTTTTGTAAAAATATCTATTGAATCATTTCAAGCCATTTCGATAAGGCTCAGAAACCCCTCCATAAAGACGGATGTTGTTCGCTCAGTATTTAAACTAAATTACATTTTTGGTTCAAAAAGTGAATAAATTATTATATTTTGGATTTGGAGGACGAACTTTACTGTCGTTAATTGAGCATCAGCAAAGTACAGTTCTGTTAAGTTAATCACCTAAACATGCCATGTACGTGTTAAAATATACCATTACTCATACACAATACACAGCAATCTTGTTCAAGATTCCATAGGATTAAATGGTCATGGCAAAATCGCTGAACAAAGCAAAATTGCATCGCTTTATCACTGATCAGTTTAAAATAAATTAAATAAAACGGTTCTGTTGGGGCGCAATGTTGACCGTAAACTCATTGCAATTGGAAAGACAGTAGGGCGAATCCCTTCATAACCAAACTCACCAACAGCGTAAGCAATTTCCAAACAATTTTAAAATTATTTTATTCTATTATGTATCAATGTATATGTGCAATTTTCATAGCTTGCTATTTCTATCAATTTAATTTTTTTACACTACAAAAGCATAATTTGTGGTCCTTTTGCTCGTATCTAATTTTCATTTTCAAAAACACTCTGCTGCGGCCATATATAGCAGATATTTTCACAACAAAATAAATTAAAGTAGGCGGATTTTTTTTTAATTTTTTTTGTATTTGGCTCACGATGTTTTTGAAATGCCGGATGATGTTGTATATTGCAGGTGTATACGTAGATTTTACGTTTTATTTATTTTTTGTTCTTGTCGATATTCACACATACGTGCAATATTTTTTGTTCGGCATTTTTGTTTCCGTAACCTGATTTCTATACAATTTTTTATTTACTCCTGCCGCTAAAGATGTTTCCACATCAAAAAAATAAAATATAAGGCCAGGCCAACACACGTTTTTTGAAAGTAACATCAATTGAGTCGGGGTTTGAGAATTCAAAAAATATTATTATTTGTTGGCTTAAGGCAGTGGCAAATTTTCAAAATAACTAGAGCAATAAAACTGCGATTAAAAAAAAAATCCAACTGGCCAACGCGGTAACTATTTATGTATCCATAGCCAAAGAATTTATTACTCTGGGATGAGTGTAAAGACCACTGTAATTTTTATTCCATTTTGAGGTGCAATTTTCATAGCTTGCTATTTCTATCAATTTAATTTTTTTACACTACAAAAGCATAATTTGTGGTCCTTTTGCTCGTATCTAATTTTCATTTTCAAAAACACTCTGCTGCGGCCATATATAGCAGATATTTTCACAACAAAATAAATTAAAGTAGGCGGATTTTTTTTTAATTTTTTTTGTATTTGGCTCACGATGTTTTTGAAATGCCGGATGATGTTGTATATTGCAGGTGTATACGTAGATTTTACGTTTTATTTATTTTTTGTTCTTGTCGATATTCACACATACGTGCAATATTTTTTGTTCGGCATTTTTGTTTCCGTAACCTGATTTCTATACAATTTTTTATTTACTCCTGCCGCTAAAGATGTTTCCACATCAAAAAAATAAAATATAAGGCCAGGCCAACACACGTTTTTTGAAAGTAACATCAATTGAGTCGGGGTTTGAGAATTCAAAAAATATTATTATTTGTTGGCTTAAGGCAGTGGCAAATTTTCAAAATAACTAGAGCAATAAAACTGCGATTAAAAAAAAAATCCAACTGGCCAACGCGGTAACTATTTATGTATCCATAGCCAAAGAATTTATTACTCTGGGATGAGTGTAAAGACCACTGTAATTTTTATTCCATTTTGAGGCATGCTGCCCGCGGGCCGCATGCTGCGCTATGTAACAACTATTGCGGTGATCTTCTCATTTATTCCGGAGTGATAAATTCGTTGGCCCTGGATACATAAATAATTACCGCATTGTCCATTTGGGTTTTTATTCTAATCGCAGTTTTAATGTTCTAGTTATTTTGAAAATTTGCCAAAAATAATCATTTGGCGTGGACGCCCCTGGCTTAAGGCATTGCCAAACGCAAAACCTCCGACCGAATTTTAAAACCTACACTTCCAATTTTTGATAAATTTGTTATTTTTACAACGAAAAAATTTAAAAAAAAAATTTGAATTTTGAAAGCTGCATCATAGCTTTAGAAACTTTGTTAAAATTACATAATTTGCTTTAAAGAAAATACCTTTTTATCATTTATTGGCCGATGACTTCTGATCAAATATCATTTATTTGGTTAGTGTTCAATGGCAATCTTTGAATTATCTCTGAAAATCGGAAGATAAAATTTACATCTGAACCTCGATTAACTTAATCACAAACATTCTAGATATGTAACATTTTGATATATATTTTATTAAGAGATGTATAAAATTTATTTTAAGTTTAAATATAATTCAGTGAGTTCAATAAATACAAACTAACCAAAATTCAAAACGAAACAAATTCCGAACAATTTCGAAATTTCAAGAAAAATCAAAGCTTGCTTGCAAGTAAACCAAATAAATTCTCCGAGTTGAACTACTAGATTTACTTGAAATTTGATATTTTGATTTTACTTGTTGCTACAAACCGAAATGAGCAAAATTTGTACATGTGTACTTTATCAGATGCACGGTGTACATATGTCATATTCATGCGTTTCTCTATTTCGTGCAGTTTGTTTTGGTTTCATATTCCATTTTATACATATTGTATTTTTCGGCTTAATGAAGTTTTTATAGCAATTTTTGTACTACAAAAAAGTTTTCCGTCCGCGACATAGGAGTTTTCGGCTTATACGAGTATGTATATTATTGCATGAAATTTAATTGGAATGGATTTTTATTTTTTAAATTTTCCGTGTCTTGTGAGTTTTCACGTTATGTGATTTACCGCGTTATGTGGTGCTTCGAAGGAAACCACACTGTGGTTTCACGAGAAAAACAATCCCCTTGTTGAATGGCCAGCTTGCAGTCCTGATTGTAATCCCATCTAAAACCTTAAGAGGGCCATGGCCGATAAGTAACCCATTAAATTTTTTACTAATGGTGTATCTTAGCAACAGATTTAAGATGATAGACACAATTTAGACTACTTCAAAAAAATCAAGACACTTTACTCTTAGAAGTATATTCAAAAAACATAGTGCGTTTATACGAATGACTACCCCGCTGTATATATAAAAATGTTAAATCAAAATTATTATAATAAATAAAAACAAAATACATTGACACAATTCACAACCGCATGTATAACTCAATGTGCTGTGAATATGAAATACTACACATCTAAGTAGATATATAGATATATTAAAATTATATGTATAATAAATTATACAAATATTCCTATTCTACAATATCATATGTAACAAGATTCAGTAATATACATAAATGTATCTGTCAATTATACATAAAATAAAATTCAAAACTATGTTCAAATATGAGTAAAACCAAAAATAAAACATGAAATTTAACCGCGTATATCAAATTAAGTCAATTTAAATTTTAATTTGATCTAAATATGAAATATTTTGCATTTGATGAAAAATACGTGAAATCACAAATTCACTATATGGAGCCATAAGTCATGTTTTAATTTTATGATTTTTATGTTTTGAATGTGTAGCCTTGATTAAAAAAAACATTTTGAAATGGTTTGTTCTTTTTTGTTGTTGTTGTTGGTAAAGATACAGGGTGTCAAATTTTGCAATAAAGAGAAAAATTGTTATCGGATAATTATGATTTGAGCTCGTTTTAAAGGTAAGTTAATAGTGATTAATAAAAAAATATAAAAATAGTATGTTGTTTAATTTCTTCTTCTTTAAATTTCCCGCCAAAATGATCTTTTTCAATTTTCTCAAGAACCTATTTTTTTTGCTTTTTTTTTTGAAAGAATTTGACAATTAATATTTTACAACATTTCAAAAAACTGGAACACCGTTATTTTTTGTATTCTTGCAAAATACGGTTTAGTATGACAATCTACAAATGTATTATATTTAGACGTATTTTACACGAAAACGAAACGAGATGCTGTCTAACTAATAAAAACTAAAATAAAAAAAATGATGCAGTTTTGAGAAAATTGAAAAAAACTGGTTCGGCGACCATTTTAAAAAATAACAAATGAGAGATGGTACCATTTTTAAATTCAATGCACTTGGTATTGTATTTATTGCTAAAGACAGAAAACTAATTATTCGAAAATTATAAGATTGGACTCATTTTAAAGATAAATGAATAGGGATTATAAAATAATTATAAAAATGGTACAATCTCTCATTTGTTATTTTTTAAAATGGTCGCCGAAACAGTTTTTTTCAATTTTCTCAAAATTGCATCATTTTTTTTATTTTAGTTTTTATTAGTTAGACAGCATCTCGTTTCGTTTTCGTGTAAAATACGTTTAAATATAATAAATTTGTAGATTGTCATACTAAACCGTATTTTGCAAGAATTCAAAAAATAACGGTTGTCCAGTTATTTGATATGTTGTAAAATATTAATTGTCGAATTCTTAAAAAGAAAACAAAATAGGTTTTTGAGAAAATTGAAAAAGAACATATTGGCGGGAAATTTAAAGAAGAAGAAATTAAACAAATACTATTACATATTATATTTTTTTATTAATCACTATTAACTTACCTTTACACCTTCACACTGCCAATATTTACCCAGGTATAGACAGTAAATTTTAGTTATCAATAACTTGGTGGATTTTAACCCAATTTTAAAACCCCTTCGACTCAGTGACCAAATTTTCCTATTTTTTCTGAAAATTCGAAAATTTTATTTAAATCGCGTTATGAAACTAACTAATTTACACCGATTTTCACAATTTTTCGTCCACCTTGATAGTATTTACCTGGGTAAAGATATTTTTCCCCATATGTTGATTACGAAAATACTCTCAATTTTTTTTCTGTTTTTTCATTTATTTTATTTCATTGAAAATTTATCTCATTTTCTTATTCAGTGTATCACATTTCAATTTCAAAATTCAAAATAATTTAATATACATAAAAAATAAATAAAAATAGGAACTATGGGAATTTGAAAAATATAAATACATGAATACTATAACTACATATAAATGATAAGTTTAATTACTCATATGACAATCTTGGCACTTTTGCTTCGATCCTGAAACGCCATCATCGTTATCCTGCATAGATAATAATATCACAGATTTATTGAATTTTGGAACATATGAATAAAGAACTGTTTTTCTCCAAATTCAAAAGCGCTAGACCTCCCTGGTTTTCGACGACTTAAATTCAAGTATGGTATGCAGCTTTTGTTTTTTTTTTTCAGTGTTCCGACGATGGAAAGATTCCATTCCAGTAAATCTTTAGCTAATGGCAGGGAAGTAAAAAAATTGTCCGTAGTTACATTGCGGCCGCTATTTTTATATGATACCATAAGTTCTTTGACCACTCGTTCGCCTTGATTTTTCTCTCGAAAATTGCCAATTTTTCCAGTATAAATTTGACCATTTATCGTATAAGCAGTTTTTGAGTCGTAAGCCCACCATATTTTTATTCCGTATTTCGCGGGTTTGGAGGGAATATACTGGGTGAACTCTGTACGTCTCCTAAATGGAAATAGTTGTTCATCCACAGTAATCGACTGATCAGGTCTAAATTTTTTTTTTAAGTTAGCATTTAATAATTCAAATATTTCGGAAATGGGTGCCTTATCGTTTTCCAATCGCATCTTTCGAGTAGGGTCAAAATGCACAGGTTCATAATTTGATCTTTGAGTCCCAATTACAATTAAAAGTCTATATACGCAAGAAGTTCTTCTTCCTGCATAGGTTCCCAGTCAATTTACTCGGATTTGCTGCATTATATTTGCTGTATTCCTGTAGGTAGATTCCGGTTGTGTGGAATTATTTTGTGGAACGGGATTTTGTTCTAAACGAGAATTTTGCATTCCGGTTCAGTGGAATGGGAAAATGAATCCCACATTTGTGGAATGAAATGTCAAAATTTCTCGTCGTGGAATTTGACGGTGAAATACAATTAATAGTGTCGCGGAATCCAAAAAAATTCTTAATTATAAAATAAATTGATCGTGCATTGAAACAAATCAATAATTATTATTTTTTCTAATAAAATGGGAGCTAGTGTGAAAAATGTTTGCAAAAAGTTTCGTTAACTCAGAAGGGCCTCCTTCAAGATATTTAGAGCAAAATACGGGTCGGCGAATGTAAATAATGATTTTTTAATTTTTTATTCATTATTTATATACTTAGCACATTTCAGATCACGGACAGGTGCTTATATTAGACTTACAAAAAAGAGCAATATAGTAATAATCGATATAAAAATAATAATATGTAACACCATAATGCATTAAAATAAAATTTTTATTTTCAATTAACATTAATTATGTACGACCAGTTTTATTTAACTCTATCAATATTCAATCTTTAGCACCATTCGCATTCTCCGGCTTCATTAATTTAAATTATAAGATTGTTGTCGGCTATGTTCTTATGCTGCTTATGTACGAGTACCATGTATCTATTGCTTTACGCTGACCATACATCTATTTATATACACAAATATTCACGCTAATTAAATAATAAAAGCGTGCGTTTTAACAAATCACGACAAAAACATAAATAAAATTACAGAACCACTTTTGACATATTTCTCCGTACTAGACCTAGTATTAAAATCTATATCTCGCAAGGAGAACTAGAATACAAATTTCTGGAACAGAATTTTACAGCGAGAAAACGAAATGTGGGAAAAATAAAAATTCCATTCCAATCCAATTCATTTCACAAAACCGGAATCTACATACTGGTTGGCTTTCCGATTTGTATGTCTACAAATTATAGTCTGCATCGGCTTGCTAAATATCTCGCAAAAGGTATCTATGTTATCCAAATTTTTAGTGTTAAGGTTATAGGGCCCATAAACAGCGGTTCATGAATTACATAGTGTGTAGATAAACGATGCAAATTGGGCCGACTTTTGCTCCACTTTGTTCCATCTTAACCAATGTAGTATTCATTCACCATTAAATTCGGATTTATTATTTCAATGTTATCCATCATATCAGTATCGCCAACGCAATAGCTTTTATCGTCGGCTTCTGAGTCAGTGTTCTCGTTTATTTCAGGGTTAACATTATCCACTTCCACATTTGATTCCTCAGCATCATTTCTAGGCACATAGTCAGGGTCAATATCATCGTCACTTCGCAAATAAATTTCTTTTTCTTCATACCAGAGTCTATAAAGGAGAATGAGAATGTATTGCACAACAAACCGTTGTTTTATAACTTTTATTAATTCAACACTACAAATCTAATTATTTTATATTACCTGCTCATTTGTAAACTTGATAGATATTCAAACTCTATATTTTCCATATTGTAAATCTGCGCACACTACATTAAATAAAAGAAAAATTTGCGATACTTTGGTACTTACTGTTCGTATAAAAATTCAACACAAACTGAATATTTATATAGAAAAAACAAATGAATTCTAAAACAAAACTAAAACATGAGAAAAACGGTATTTAGTACAAAAAATCATTTTGAAAACATATAAAACACACAAAATATATTTTTTTTATCTGGGTAGTCGTAGTTAGGATTGCGTTTTTTTTTTTCGTCGACAGTGTGAAGGTTAAAACGAGCTCAAAATGATAATTATCGGATAATTATTTTTCTTTTTATTGCCATAAATACAACATCATGATTATAATTTTTCCCAAAATTTAACACCCTGTATCTTTAACAACAACAACAACAACAAAAAAAAAACATTTCAACATTTTTTTTTTAGTCAAGGCTACACATTCAAAACATAAAAGTCATAACATTAAAACATGACTTATGGCTCCATATAGTGAATTTGTGATTTCACGTATTTTTCACCATATGTGTATATAATGTACACACTCTTTACATAAGTCTTTAAAATAAATAAATAATAATCTCTTCGAGCGTCAACGAACCTCATCATAATTTAGACTAGATTACGGTGACCATATAGCCCGCATTTTGCAGGACTAACCCGCATATCAAAACCCTGTCCTGCAGAAATGTTTGCCCTTAAAATAGCCCGCAAAATAAAATAATAGCCCGCAAGTCCCGCATTTGTAAAAAATTAATTTAAAAAATCAAAGTTTTGTCGGTAAACTCAGGAAATTCGAGAATAAAACCAACGTACTCGTTTAAGTTATAAACTGTAATCCATTTATTCAACATTATTCTTTGAAAACCGAAACAAAAAAAACCAACAAACATATTTGAATGCTGTTAATGTTAGCCGAAAGTTGCCAGACGAAAGTAAAAGGTCGATAATGCAGAACCATGCCAATACCGCAAGGAAAAGTCGGTAATGCAGATTGTGGTATCTCAGCCGAAAATAAAATAATTAAGTCCTAAACAATCGATATAGTTTAGCCGAAAATTACTATGCAATCAACACTTCTAACGGCTGGATATATTTTATCAATCTTCTTTCCTTCGGGTGTTCAGCCAATAAATAAAACAACTTCAATTACGACGACGCACGTTTCGGTAATTTTATTACCTTCTTCAGGTCTATTTACAGATACAAAATACAAGAAAGTTTCAGAAAAAGTCATAGAAATATATTTGCAACGTGTAATTTTTGAACTTACCGTTAAATGAAAATAATTTAAATAAAAATCTCTCCCATATAATCGTGTATGATATACACAAACTATTATATGTATACAATAAAAATAGAAATTGTGGTCTTGTGTTAAAATTTTTCTCTATAGCCTTCAAAAAGAAAAAACAACAATATTATTCTTCTTATGTCAAAAGTCAAGACATTCCAGGATTTTTCAAAACATTTCAAGGTCACTACATAATAATCCAAATATTATTTACAAGTTTAGAATTTAAGTACATATTAAAGAATTCCATTTTATAATTTAAAAATTGTGTCAATGATAGCGGAATAAATTTTGCTGAGATCGTCTGTATCACTTTTTTTATTAACCAAAGTTTCTCGTTTGCCCAGAATATGAACCATTTCTAAGAAAAGACGATTCTTATACAGTCCTTGTCACTTGGTTAAGGCCACGTTAAATTTATATATTTTTGCTAGTTCAGGAGTTCCAAAAATTTTCAAAACTTGAAATATATATTCTTATAAACTAAACAGATTATACACAATTGAAAAATTAAAAACTATTTGAGAATAGAAAAAAATATGAGCAAAAATTCCGGATTCACATTTTCAGTAGGTTAAGGCCACATGAAAATTCAAAATATCAGTTCATTTTAAAAATAAATTTATTGAAAAAAAAATCGGAATAATGGTTTTAATAGTGAGTATTTCCACCATTATTATTTGTCGTATTTCCATGAGAAAAATGAATTCAAATTATTTTTGAATTATTTTTTCTCATGGAAACAAGTCGCGAATTATTTTTTCGAATTGAAATAAAACAACAAGTAGAAAGACCAAGTTGGCGTCTGGTGTCGGGTGGTATAACTAAAATTAGGAATGAATTAAATAATTCAAACTTTTGGTTTGAATTATTTAATTCGTATCGCGAGCAATTGTTGTTGTAAAATTCTCATGGAAATACGACTATTAATAACTTCAAAAATCCTGTTCGAGAGTGAGTTTTACAATGATTGGATACAATCTTGGCTTTTTTCACCCCATGCCATTTATGGCATCTACAAGCTCGCTTAGTGTTTCAAATTGGAGTCCTCATTCATAAACCTTCCTGGACAGCATTCCCCATTTGTTCTCGATGATATTTAGATCGGGTGAATAAGGCGGACAGGGAAGAAGTTCGGTATTTTCAAATCTAATCCAATCTTTCATTACCATAGTATTGTGTATAGGGGCGTTGTCTTGTTAAAATATGAATAACTGAGGTCCATATTTCTCACGTAGTGACGGGAAAACATTTTGTAATAATGCTTTGTAAGTTTCAACTTTCATTGTAATACTTCTGAACTCAAAGCCTATAGTACCATAGTATGTGATAACACCGCAACTCATAATACCAGATGTACGGCTATGGCGGCTTACCAAAGTGATCTCTTCTTTATGCAAATGGTGAAAGTAATATTTGTATTCATCAGGCCCATCCAGGTTGAATTTTTTTTCGTTCGAAAAAAACACGTTCTGCCATTCATTATTCCAGGTCATGTGAGTACGTGCAAAATCAAAGCGTTTCTTTTTATTTATTGCATTCAAAATTGTGTTTTCGACGATCACTGTATTGATACTCGCCAAACAGTTGTAACACTAGCTGCAACTTCAGTTTAAGGCTTGATTTTCTTAACAAGAAGACCAAAATTAGAAGCCTTACGAAGAATTGACAGCCGAACTCTACTCGTTCCGGTCAAAGGGGTACATTCTTTATGCCTGGCACTGTAGTTTTCGATATCCGAGAGGTAATTATTAACCACAGTCTTACTTTGGTTAATTTTTTCGGCAATTTTTCTGCTTGAAGACCCTTACTCACTATAAACATCAATGTTGGCTCTTTTAACTTCACTGGGGGTCTTAACTTTTCGCATTTTAATTCAAAATTCAATTAGTAATTTTAATATTAATATAATAAACGTAATTAGTTTTTAAAAATCTTAAATTTATTGACTAATCAAGTATAAACTAAAATGGCCTTATCCTACTGAAACACTAAAAATTCATACGGGTAAATCCCGTTAAAAATTAATTGTTTCTGAAATTTTGTTTAATTACACATAATGTTTGAACTTTTACTTCCAAGTAATCTCTACATGTTGTTCTAACACAAAAAAATTTGAAAGGAAACTGAAAATTTATGGTGGCCTTAACCAAGTGAAACGGAGTGTATAATCTCTCACTTTCTATAATTTTTACTTCATTAAACCCAAATATATGACCCGTATCATGTGTGTGTTGATACAATGTAGTAGCTTGCGGATTTCTAATAGGTACCTTAGTGTCCGATTTGTGTTGACTTATGCGATTTTTTAGTAGCTGTTTAGTAGTACCAATGTATTTCAAGTTACAGCTATTACATGGTATTAAATATACCAAATTGGATCGCAATAAGTCCGGAGTTCTATCTTTTAGTTGACTAACAATATTTCTAAGTGGATTTCCAGCCGAAAAAGTTATGCGGCCATTTATATTGAAATTCCGTAAAATTTTAGAAATATGTTCACTAAGACCTTTCACATATATAATGGATTTGTATGTTAGAATTTGGTTAGTCGAGGCAACGGGATTGGAAGCGTTATTGTTATTATTTATAGCATTATGGGAACGGCTGATTTGGCTAAAGCGATTAATCAATTTAGTGATTAGGTATTTCGGGTATTTGTTTTTTGACAGATAATTTATGATTATACTGTCGGTATCAACTGTTGTGTCTGTTGTCAATTTCTTCACCCGATTTATAAACCCAAAAGCAGTATTAATAATTTGGCTTAATGGATGTAAACTGTTAAAATTTAGGATTCGACCAGACGATAAATTTTTTGCGTACCAGGGGCGTGTTTTTTTTTAATGTCGGGGAAATAAGAGAGAACAGATAGATGATAAATCGGAGAAATCCGATAAATATTTTCCCTGATGTATCCGAGAAAAATAAATGATAGTTTTGTTAGCGTTGTAGAAATTAAACGTCAGTTTGAGATTGCCAAATAAATATTATCGTGTTCTTTTTATTTAAAATAAATGTCTGTCAAACAACAATCTGAACTTTTTTTCAGATAAAAAAGATTCAATTTTAAAATTATCCGAGCGTAAAAAAAACGACACAGAGAAATAATTTTTTCCTCGGATACTAAAAAAAACGCGTATCTGTATTTTGACATTTAAATTATTTCTCAGATTACTTCGATATCAAAAAAAACATGCCCCAGACGGTGTCAATTTGGCCATTGTCTTTCCGAATTAATAAGGTATCCAAAAAAGGTAATTCGTTATTTATTTCCAATTCTAAAGTAAATTTGAGGCCGAAATTGTTGCTACTAAATATAGAAAGTACGTCATTAATTTTGTCTTCTGGTACACATAACAGTAGGTCATCGAAATATTTTCTAATAAATGTAATGTTGAAATTAGTAGAATTCAGAACCGTATCGAGCAAAACTTCCATCAAAATATCTGCTACAATGGGTGATAAAGGTGATCCCATTGCAACACCATTGATTTGTTTGTAGTATATGTTCGCAGCACTGAAGTACCCTGATTTTAAACAGAAATCTAAAATATCCAGAAATTTTTTTTTCGGAATTCTCGTGTGTACTTCTATGGTTGGCCATTTACTAACAATTGTCTCTAAAGCATACCCTGAGATTAATATTTGTAAAAAGTGACACAACATCTAGGCTTATGAGCACGTATCCTTGTGGGATGTTTTGCTCTTTAAGGAAATCAACTAACTCAAACGAATTTTTGCAATTATATTTCTCATTGTCAACTGCTACCTTCAACAAGTCAGCCAAATATCTGGACGTTTTGTATGTCGGACTATTAATGAACGACACAATAGGTCTCAGTGGGTGATTGTTTTTATGGACTTTGGGTAGTCCATAAAACTTTGGAGCAACTGATGTGTAAGTTGTGAGTTTAGTTTGGATTTCTTTTGATATGTACTCTTTCGAAAACAGATATTTTATTTTTTTGTTGTTTGAGCTCTGATATGAAGATGTTGGATCTCTGCTTAGTGTTTTGTACGTATCTTGGTCTTGTAGCAGTTCCATAATTTTTGCGTCATACTCCGACCTCAACATAATCACTGACATATTCCCTTTATCAGCGCTCAAAACAATAATATTTCGGTTGTTCTTTATCAAATTTTTTGTTTCGAATGTTAAATCCTGTAATTGTCTTTCCTTTATACACAAATAGCTCTTTTTTCACAAAAAAAAAATTTAAAACATGACATATTCTATGTCTCGTTGTTGTTCGTTCTCAATGTTTTGAATAACAGATTCCGTTTGGACCAACAATTTTAAATTAGGAATCTGCGTCTTATTAAAATAGGGCAAATTAAATTTTGGTCCCAAACTAACAATCTCCAAAACATTATTCGGAACATCAACGTTAGTAATGAAAGAAGATTGAGAAAATTACTATGGATGCATGGCTAGCATTGAAGATTTTCTATTGAAAAATTGTGGAAAACTTGCGAATCCCCAAAAAATATTTAGAATTAGTATAAAATCAGCCTCTAGTCTATAGAATGGGAATAGCTATCTCAAGAAAACAATTCAGTAAAAATGATCGTTGGAAATCTGGGAAAATTAGATTTTCCAAAAACCATTTGAAAATTTGTATAAAATCAGCCTCTAGAGTGTTAGGACTGAGATGCATTTCATTTATGTGACTTACCAGTAGCTGTTACAGGAAAAAATTAGATCAAATTTTCCGTGGGAAATCGGGGAAATTCGATTTTCGAATAATTATTAGAAACTTTATACAAAATCAGCTTCTAGAGTGTTATGTCTTAGGATGGATTGCTTTAATGTGATTTGTAAATCTGAAGTAATAATCAAAAACGCAGTCAGTTTTATCGCTCGACAGTTGCCCAAAATTATAAAGGACGTTTTTAAATGCCAAAACGTTTGAAATTTGGCTTAAATGTATGCACAATCTCGCCGCAATTTTCCATTTCACCGTAAAATCTATCGAAGGTGATAAAAACACATTTATGCAAGTTGGGCAAGCACTACTGATTAATCTGAGGCTTACACCCCTATTCTCTTAGTTATGTCACTTGCCACTTGCACCGACAATCAAATTTTGGTATTCTCTTAGTCGATCGATGCGACAATCGTCGTTTGAAGTGACAAATATCCTTTTTTGTCGTATTCACCTATATTATCACTTGGATCGACTAAGAGAATACCAATTTAAAGTTGAAGTTACACTACAATTGTCACGTTGAATGAAGTGACACGACCAAGGGAATAAGCGGGTATTAAACTATGTGCATAAAAGACACAAGTTGAACTATATACGAATTCTAGTAAGATCTGATTTAAATAGATCAATTGGAAATGGATGCTGCGACGAAAACAAATTCAAATCTGAAATGCAGCAATTTTATTTAAATTGTTGTAAATACTTGGATCATTACCCCCATATTTCATTAGCATAAATTGTTTTACATGGATGCATTTAAAAGAAGAAGTTACTTCTCTTGACTCCTATAAATGCTTCTTGTACATATGAACAAGTAAAGCTTTTACTTTCTGCTCTAGTTTTCTTCCTATTGTCCAGCTTTGCCTTTAATTAACATTATCTGATATAGAGAGTAGACATCATTTATTTCAATGGCCTCAAACAAACGGACACATCTTGCAATCAACTCAATACTATGACGATTTCTAAATATATCGATAAAGCATCACAAATCTCAAATATATTTGAAAAATATCAAGAATTTCGAAATAATCTCAAAAATGTCAAGTTTTCAAAGTACATATCTTGAATATTTTAGAATATTCTGAAATATCGAATTATCCGTAAGTATGTAAAACCAAAGGAAATCTTATACGCACTAAATATCGAAATTTTGGCATAATCTCTAAAACTCTACTAAATATTACGCTTTATATGTGTGATTCTGCAAGTGTTCTTAATTCAAAGAAGAGCGCAGAACATTACACTACAAAATTTTGACGAAAATCCTTAAAAATCTCGTATAAACTTAGAAATGTCGAAAAACTAAAGAAATCTAGAATACACCGCGGAACAATCTCAATTACCGTAGAAAAATTCAAATAATCTCCATATTATGTGAATTTCGATTGATCTCGAAAATCTAAAAAACCCGAAAATTTTAAATAGTGATCAAAAGATGAAATCCAAGCCAAGAGGATGTGAAATCGGGAAGCGTCGAGAATTTCCTAAATCAGGATAACTTAGGAAAATAAAACATCATCAGTCATCACTAACTGCAAAATTAATTTGATATTTGCATTTTCCTTACTTGTATTTAAAATAATTTTTCAAAATAAACCAATTTTACCGGGCATAAATTTAATTTTTGTAATCAAAATTATTCGGTAAATGAGAAACTAAAAGTTCGAACGAACGCTAATTCATTATAGAGACTGACCGGTTTGGCTCAAGTATTTGTTGATCCCTTTATAAAGACAAAGGCGCTCCTAATTAGGGAAACAAGAAATTGTTTTCAGTGGCAGTTAGGTAATTTTGTAGGAAGAAAGTATCAACAATTTCTTTTTGATTTTTATGAAAATCACAATGGCACTTCGCAAGAAATCAAATTTAACCTAAAACTTGGTTTGTAAAATGTTGATTTTGGAATCCAACACGTATAGTTATTAATTCAAATAAATTAACCTGGCAAACACTAAAATCGGTTTCGTTTGATGTCGAAAGCTTTGATTTCAAACAAGTTTAACATATTTTCTTCTAAATCTAAATAACTGCAACACCTAAAAGCATTTTTATTTCTATGGAGTCAGATTACATGTAATTACTCTGACGTTCACCTTCAGCAACCGAGAAGAAATTATTGTGCCTGTCTCAAGAAAATATTTAATAGCAACAGGTACGATTTCTTCTTTATTTACGAATTAGACCACCACCTTTTCTTAAAAACTTCCTAGAAATGTTCGGTTCCCCAAATTTAAGAAGATGGTCTACTTTAAGCTTTATCTGAGCTACCATATATCTAATCCTGACTTTGAACTAATATTTGAACGCTTGATGAATCTTGTGGGTCCTAATAACCATGGGCCACCCACTGGAAAAATTTGGAATACTCATTTGAATTGACGAGTGGGAAAGTATAAAAAGCGCCTCTAGTAGCGGGTTTATAAGTTTGAAATTAATGTAAACGAAATTTCGCAGTAGTAGTTATATGGAAATATTATTCTAATAATTTTAATTTTAATTAATTAAAATTGCAAAGAATTCAACTCAAAATGCTACCCATACATAATGTAAAGTATGGTTTTACTGTATTTGATAGATTTAGTGCAATTTTAATATTAAAAGTGTCAAAAACCAATGTACAAAATTGCATAAATTTGATATTAATTTAGAGCCATTGAATACAATATAATGGTATAATTTTGCAGTTTGGTTTGTTTTTATCTTGTAATAAATATGATTTAATTATATTAGTAAATATATTTAGTGTAACAAAACTAAAATAACAACGAATGGCGCTAACTTATTATCAAATTTATGCTAAATTGGACACTATTTTATGGTACTTTTAATATTAAAATTGAACTAAATCAATCAAATATAGAAAAACCGGATTTTACATTATATATGGGTATTGGGTAGCATTTTGAGTTGAATTCTTTGCAATTTTAATTAATTAAAATTAAAATTATTAGAATAATATTTCTATATAACTACTACTGGAAAATTTCGTTTACATCAATTTCTCGGTTACAATTCCTTCCGCTAGACGCACGGTGCAAGTCGTCAATAAGTTATCGATAAATTTCCAAAAACCAAAATTGGAAATAGTGAGTAATTTAAAAACAAAAACAGTTCTATATTTTTATGTTGCCCTGTATTTGCCTTAGAAGAATCTGGTCACCGTAGACTAGATTTCCAGTGTTGTTTCAAAACTTTATTTTGTCTAGCTAATTCTAATTAGCAAAAAGTATTTGCTGTGTATTATGTTCGAACTGAAAAATCATACTCCAATCGCCTACCTTCTGTACAATTTTATAGAAAAATTCTTAATAAATACCCTGCTATTTTATCAAGAAGCCAACTTTTTTTGCCGATGGTGTCCAAATTTGTTAAGACGGGCATGATTGTGTGCTCACAAAACATAAAAAAATGTCATAAAAAAATAATTACTTCAAACAAACAATTAATGGAGTCTATCATCCGTGAACAAATTGATCAAAGGACACATAATTCAAATATTAAAACGAATGAATACATAAAAAATATTTTATGATTTTTTTTTTAATTAGTTCACATTTTTCCTCGCTACTAATTAAATGCAAATATAAATTACAACAAAAAATATCGAACTCTCCTGAAAGTTTAACGTAAAAAGTTTACTTTATTATGGGAATATACTCAATAGATTATTTATCTATTCTGGAAAGCATTAATTTATGTACATAAAAATATGTCATTTTAAATATGCTACTCTCGTAGTTACGTAGTTACCAAACCAGATAATTATGAATAACAATATTAAATATCTAATATAATTATAGGTGTTTAGCACAAAAGAATAACTCTTTATAGTATCTGTCTGTGGAGTAAATAAATCGATATTGTATGTAAATAATTATAATCAAAAGAAAATTATTGTTTTTGTCAAAATATGCTTTTCACTTAATTATACACTTAGTTTCATATTTTCAAAACTTTTCATATTTTATTGCCACAACTCTTAATGTATACTCAATTTGCGATGAATCATAATTGTATACAAATACATATACATATTAATAATAATTATTATGTATTAGTTTTCCGGGGAAAATGATAATATTATATTTCCATTAACTATACACACAACAAAAAATGAGAATAACTGTACTGCTAGAGATAAATTGGTATCGTGAATAGGGACCAAACAAATTTTCGTATGCTTCTTTCTTTTAAAAATTTATAAAATCTTCAAAATAATAAATAAACTATAAAATTTAATTTTATTCGGAAAAGTTGACATGTTTTGATAACTGATTTTATCATAGTCATGAGTCATCAAATTTTATTGAAACATGAGTGAGTGTAGCAATTTTATTATTATTATTATTTTTTTTTTTGCCACATCACAATTTAAGATGATTTCCACGTGTTGTGTTGGCATAAAAATACGTATTTTAATATACTTATCGATTTTTCTGTACAAAATTTTTGGTGTTGGTGTGGGCCACCAAATAAATTATCCTCCATACCGAATATTCAAATTAGAAATTTTATTTTAAATTTATTATTTTTTGTTTCTTTCAACAACCATGTACTGTACTCAAAGTTTCGATTTTGCATTTCACCGAATTTTACTATAAAACTCAATACAAATCCATAAATCATGTTTGGAAAATTTCTGGAATTCATTCCGCACATTTTTATTTATAATGGTATGTATCAATTTTTTATTTCCATCTTGGGCAATACTGTATAGTTGTATACAATTCAAATATGCATGGAATTCTTTTTTAAATAATACAATCAAAAATTTTGCTTTCCAATCAATAATAAAATGCCCAATTCGTTTTGTTGTTGTTTTTTTTTTTTGTGAATGAAAAAATTTAATTTTCAAAACATTTTTGTTGTTGTTGTTGTATTTTAGAGATATGTATGTCGAAAAATATGGATTACATATTTATCTTAGCAGGATATCAAACGAGATATGATCCATTTATATTTTGGCTTATATTTCAGTTTACAATGTACACACAGCAGCTACTATAGCAATAGGCGTAGCCACATGCAGTGGCAGAAGGTTGCTTACCAATTTAAATGGCATGTGTGTGATATTTAAATAAATTTATTATGGCTGCAAATTTGGAAGACTGTTTTTGATATTAATTTATATATTTGTATAGGTAAATTATATTAACTTGGTTTGAAACAAACTTTAATTTTCGGAATTGGCAAATTGATATATGTATTTGATATTTCGGTAGTCCTAAAGGATTCAACAATAGTATCATACATTGTGTCATTAGCAAACACATTCTAGTTTTTCTCCACTTCATTCTAAACTAATTATTGATTGATTGATTTGATTGATTCTGAATGTATGGCAAAGCATTTAGCAGAATCGCTCGGTAATTCTAAAAATTGTTGACGACGGGCCCACCGTACACCCTTTTTTACATTTACTTGGAAGGATTGGATAGGATTGTTAGTATAGGATTGAGATCGATCCGGTTACAAATACCTTGGCAGTCAATTGTTAGTAGTTACATTTTTTTCTAATAATTACTTTACTACATTTTTTCTAAAAACTGCTTTCCATCCTTGGCCTCCTAAAGTCAATATTAATTAGTTATCAATTACCCCTTATATATTTGCCACCACCTTATTTCTTCCGGCCGTTTTTAATTGATTGCTTGATTTTTAAATAACTAATTTAAATATAAACCTGTTACGAATTAATTTGTAAGTGCTACAAACAACCTTAATTTTAATATTAGTGCTTGTTTCTCTTGGCAGCTTCAGCTTTCAGAACCTGCCTCCGGACTTTTGTTATTGTAATATGATTAAGCGCTGTCTAAATCTAATTATTAACTAAATCTAAGTTTTGTTTTGTAGTAACAACTGCATTCTGAAATAACATTCTGGTCACTTCTGAAAATCGTAATTATTATTAATTGAAATTCCACTTAAGAGTTATAAACCAGTAGCTCAGAAACGATCTAACATAATGAATATAATTAGTCTCAGCTACTTATTCAAATGCTTTCCGCCATACTGGTCGCTGTCACAACTTGAAACTACAGTTTAGCCCAAACTATTATTATAAATAAAGCATTTCCGCGAACCTGCCACTAAGATTATAGAAGTTTGGATGGACGCTTTCCTGTAATGAATTACAATTAATGCCACCAGTGACCAACTTCTAAATGATAAAACGTTAATTAATTTCTGAAGTATGATTCCGAACTGAAGTGCCTGTAAATCAACAAAAGGCAAAAATCAGAGCAACCCAAATTCTAAGCTACCTACATCCGTTGGATGCTTAATGTTTCCGGAAATCCGGATCATGTACGCCACTCCAAAAAAATTTGTTTAAAAAAAACGCGTTTGAAGTTCTGATTTCAAATTTTTTATAAAAAATTTCAAATTACCGTTAATTAAAAAATCTTCTATTTGCAAAATCTCCTAATTACAAAATCTCGCACCAATTTTCCCCGTAAATATATGAAATCGTGCGATTGCATTGGTTCTCAGGGTGAATTTTATGCGAGATTTTGTAATTACGAGAAAAGTGATTGTACTTATGATGTTATATATTTGAGTGTGTGGCTGTGCCTACCACTACCGACTCGCTCCGGAATACCTAAGCTCCAAAAACCCTGAACACCAGACTACATCCTTAAGAACAAATTATAAATCAATAGACAGATAAATTTTTTTAATAAACCCCGCCAGAGACCATATCATAAGATCACTCCCGCTAACCCCCCCCTCCTCCTCCCTCTCCTAGCTAACCGCATTCAGCTATTTGCTTCAACTTTACAATTTAAATTTAAATATTAAATTTTTTTTTTTTTTTTTTTTTAAATCTGAAACCATCTTTAACTAAGAGCCCACTCCAATTTCTCAGTAAGCCCGCGGAGACGCGACGATATTCTAGAACCCTATTTACAATTAATATTTATGACCATTAATATTCTCTGACAATTGACATCAAATTTAATCAGTTATTTTTAAGTCATAAACCGAGCAAAAGTTATTTAAAATTAGACTCCTAAACTCCTAAACAAAGTATAAATTAATAAATCCAAACAAACCTAAAACAAAACATCGCATAAATAACTAGCATTATAATTTAATTTATCATTATTATATAACTTATCTGAATTATCCCATTTTGTTAAAATTGACATTTCCATTCCAATTAAATAATTTTGTTTTATATATTCAACTTGACATCCCATTATTATTATTGTTGTGTTAAAATCGAGCAGTTGCTGAATTTAACTCTTGTGTCAACACGAGCATCGCACCCCTCTCGTCACGACACACTCGGGTATGTCGTTAATTTTTCCAAATATTTAATATGTAAAATACAAAACTAAGAGAAAATGTTTGCTAAAAAGAAGAGAAAATGAGTACGTAAGCAAAAAAGTGGGAGTTAAAAAAATTAAAATGAAAGATTACAGTTATACGTTCAACTTATTGCTTCTAATCCATTTCGTGTATTGAAATTTCGGTAAATAAACGGTGTTATTGCACGCTTTTCAATTGACGGCATAGCAAGAGCTTTACCAATCTCTTGTAAATTTTTTCTTCTTGAAAAAGTCGATTAGGTTATTTATAGAATATATAATGTGAGCAGCCAATGCAGCAACATTCACAATATTGTTAAAAAAAAACCGAGAGGCCATATTTGAGTACGGCGTTTCTTTCATCTTCTGCTCCCTTTATCGTATTATAATAATTTATAATCTCTGGTTTATTTTTTACATCACTCACATTTTTATCATAATGAAGGGTGGACAGTAGATTGACAGCTTTGTTTTTGTTGACAAATACGAGCACATTGTTACGTTCTCACGGAAACCATATTCCGATGATAACACTGCACGGTGCCTCGAAGCCTGGAATTCTTCTGGTATATAAGGCTTATTTTTTCGAGGAGTACCCACAATAGCTAAATTCCATCGCATAAGGCGTTGTGCCAAAGGCAATGACGTAAAAAAGCTGTCAATGATGAGGGTACGATCAGTATTTTTGTACGGTTCTACCAGTTGGGTTACCACTTTTTCACCTTAATTTAACCCTCATGCCTCGTTTGATAATTTACCAGTATAAATATCATCTTGTAATGGGAAGGCAGTTTTAGCATCATACATCCACTAAACGTAAGCCCCGTATTTAGCTGGCTTTGAAGGGATATATTGCGTAAATTTCGTTCTGCCTTTGTAAGGGTATAGCTGCTCATCAATTGTGACTGAATCATATGGTGTGAAATATCTACTTAGATTAACGTTTAGCATTACGAATAAATCTCTGATTGGAGCCGCCTTATCATTTTCCATTCGTGCGTTGGCGGGTATTTTCGTTGTCAAATCTAATAAACTGCGTAATGCTCCAAAATCATCGAAGGCCTATGCTAGCCCGATACAGCGGATTGGAAAATGTTTTCCATAAGTCCGTAGCGTGCTCATAGTTCGACCTAGATACTCCTGCAGTGATTAATATTCCTAGAAATTAATCGAACTCTTCTACAGTAACCGGTTTCCATATTTTGATATTGGTAGGATTATCCATATTCCATTTTTCAAAGCTGCGCTGCGCTTTCCGATTAATTTCTCTTATAATAATGTCGCATATTTTGGGGGTGGGAAAGCATTTAAAGCTTTGCAGCAACGTAAGGTTATAGGTTACTGAATGTGGGCCACCGCGATGCCTCATAATATTATGCGAGAGCACTCTACGAGAAGTATTTATTTGTCTACTCCACTCGGTTCCACCACGCGAAACAAATGGTTGATTTGGTAATGCCAACGTAGAATTGGTTTCATCAACATTTTCATCCTCATCACTCTTCGTGCAGAACCGTTTCGTTCTCAGCAGCAGTGTATGCAGATTGTTCTATTTCGTTTTCATCCGAAACTTCATCGATTAATCTCCTGAAGTATTCTTCTTTCTCCTCATGCGGCATGTGACGCATAGGAATCACTTCATCCTTTCTGTGTGTCATAACTGTTCCAGAATAATATATATTCAATATAAATCTACATTATGTATAACTGTAATTCAATATAAATTTATTTACCAACTCTATAAATTTTACCACTGATTTCTTTTCAATACAAAAATATCTCAATTCAATTTAAATAAATGGCTGTTCACGACAAACTATAATTTTTAGAGTGTTGTATAAATATAATACAAAATAGTGTTACACATTACACACACCTATTTATGTATATTTTCAAATTCGTTGTGAAACAGAATTAAACTCAAAATAACGGTGTTTTTCAAACACAAACTAAAGTTGAATGCATATTTTTCTCATGGAGAGAGTAAAAAATAATAAAATTTCGCAAATATGTATCTCAATTTAGTCCTATGTAAGTATGTGTTACAGCTTTACCACAGATAAGAATATCAGATGTTTCAATCTGAAACCTGAAACTCAAACCAATTTAAATTATTTTTACTGAGGTTCCATCTAACCTTTAATAGAAGAAACACAGTTAGTATAGACACATTTTAATAAGCTCATTGTTTTTTAGGTGATTTTGCCTATTTTTGTTGTAAAAAATTACAACTACAATTTTTGCTTTAATAATTTAACTTTATTGTAACAAATGAAACTGTACAATGAAAGTAAATATTTGTTGAAAAAAATTAATATTTATTTACCATAGATGGTGTTACTTGAATCCTTTTTGTGTTATTTTGAGTCCAAGATAAAATATTACAGACACATTTAATATTGGGTTCCAGTTCAAAAAACCGCAAAATCATTCGGGCTTGGTTCACCTGATATTCTTATCTATGGTTTTACTTATAAATTTGAAAACCGCTTTATAAATGTTTACACACCCGGGTGTGTCGTATTGATTATATGATGTAATAAAGTAAATTGGGTCCTAAGTGTCTTTTTTTATATTTTTTTTTATAATCGTTCATTTTCTGTGTTTAGGTAGCTACTGAAAAGTTCAGTTAGTTAGGCAATCTGTATCAAACCGAAATTTACCCTTCAAAATTAAAAAACACACCCGGGTGTGCGTGTCGTGTTGACACAAGCGTTAATTAAACAAAATATTAACGTAAAGCTATTTGTTTAGAGATGTCACTAAGATCAGTAAAAAGAATTTGAGTAGTATATGTTATTAATTTAGATGGCTTCATAGGCAACACAAAAGAGTAAGGAAACAGAGCTTTAAAACTGGATTCAGAATGAACTATAAAAATAGATATAAGCGAGCCTACATTTTGTGCAAGTCATAATAAAGTACAGCCCCGGTGGCAGAGTGGTTAGCATGCTTGCTTAAGCTCAGGAGGTCCCGGGTTCGATTCCCAGCGGGTATGGAAAAAATCACTGCTGGTTTAAGGGAGGAAGATCAATGAATCAATCATTCATTATCCGTTAAAATAAAATGAATACGAAACTTCAGAATGAAGCGGCCAAATCCCTCTGCTTTATTTTATAAAGCTACATACATACATTCTGTAATACTAATTTTGATATACCGGAATAATTATCAACGTATAATTTGTGCACCAGTTGGTTAGGAGCATCATACATACATCAAAAAGAATAACCACAGTATACCAAGTTCCACAATTCCGCATTCGCCTACTGCTTCAGGTTCAAAGTTCTTATTTCCGGAAATCTCGTGCTGATTCAGATGCTGGTTAATCATAATCCAATTAAGTAATTCACCCAAAGTTATCTCTAAATTTACGCTACTACCAATCCGACCATCTGATTTATTTCAATCATATTCTCGTAATTCTTGTCCTGTAAAATGACGTCACAAAAATCAGGTAGCTTCCATTAACTGGAGGGTCATTCTTTTGCGGTCCCTGTATTCGACTATTTGATCTTTTATTTAACAATGATATAATCTCAAGCCAGCACTAAATTAGGTGGATTCTTTATGCTTCCACTAATAACGCTACTTAGAATTCCAAGACTCAAATGATTCGGACACATTTTAATTTGCTGGTATACGCCACTTTGCTTATACACCAATATTTTATTATCACACGAAATATAACTTACACAGAATTATTTATTGTAAATTTACATAATTTATTTTAATTTATAACTACTAGCTCTATAAGCTAATTATTTATGTTATAAGTAATTTGAAATGTACACAATCACAAAAACTCAAAACATACATAATTCATATTTGCCAGCAATATGTACTAATACTGATCGAAGACACTTAAAATTGTACTAGAGTAACATTGCAAAGAACTTGCAAATTGCGGCCAACTTTGTTTATACCTAAGTTGACATTTTGCACTACTACGAGCATTTGTTTATGCCACACTTTACTAAATCGATCCAAAACTTACAACATCGCTTCAATTCAATTTGATTATATTTTACATATTTGCATTATGTGACTCTTATTCAATGAACAAAGAACTACACAACGTATATTCACCCGCCCTCGGACCTGATCCGAAACTATTGCAAATGCTTGCAATCAGGTGCACTTCCAGGCTATGTCCGCCACGCCCCAAATAAAGAACTTAACCGGGTCCAGGACAATTTCAATGTACACCTTCCAGATTTCAAACTTCAGGGTTAAACGCACCCGGACCATTCACACACACACAACGTAATTCACCTTTTAATCAACAGAATACTATTTTTTTAATAAAATTAATTAAATTAAATTTTTGAGAAAAATAAGAAACAAAAAAAAACACGACCGTTTGACTCGAAAGTCATGGCCAACCGCTTTAATAACCTTCTTTTATTATAACTAAATGTATTTATCCTAACTGAGAAAATAAACCAATGTACAGACGAAAACTATTTTTTTTGATTTTTTTTTTTAAATTGGATTATTGTGAGAAAAAAGGAAAAAATATTTTAGTTTTATAGTATGTACTTTAACAATACCAATACAATGAAAAAACAAAAAATAGAAAATTCCTTCATTCAAGGATTGCAATTTTATGCCAGATTGTAACACAACATGCTAGTGGTGGATGTATTTTTAGACGCTTTATTTTAGATACCACTTTATTGTTTTGGTAGTATATTAAATAAGTATTTAAATCTCTTATTCAACATTTTCCTCTATAAAAGATACGAAATATCAGGATAATAAAAAAAATTGGGTTTTCCAAATTTTCTCTGCTCCGTCTTAAAAACTGTGTTAACACATAGTTTGTGTTTGTATAATACATCAAATTGTAAATTAATTATTTATGGAATCAAGATGGATATCATTACCAGTGGAAAGATATCGCAATACCTGGACAGTATTTCATCTATGTAAATTATATAAAGACTAAAACAATGCCGGAACTGAGCAGTCCTGCTAGCCTCCTGCGAGAACTGCCCAATACTGGGCATCCCCAGATTATTTAAAAAAACGCATTTTTGGGCAATGCTAGCGAAGATGCTGAATTATCATTCAGTCCGTGGGTTTCAACCGATCGATGCGACTTGGAAAAATAATCGAAACCACTAATTGAATTTTTCATTTATCTTTAAAATGAGTCCGACTTTATAATTTTCGGATAATTTTTTTTTATATAGTAATAAATTCAACAGTTCTACCCGTTCACAACATAAAAATTATAAAATTACCACGTAACTTGCGGTCCCCTAAATAACGAATTTGTGCTTTGACGTTGTTTACGCAATACTGATATTAATGTAAAAATACTCGCAGCAGCTGAAACCCATGAACTTGGAAAGCTCTAAATTTATAGTCATATCGATTTGTATCTATGATGTGCTTAACGTCATTGTAATGGTAACTTTAATTTATAACGGGCAACGCTTGTCTCCAAGTAATTTGTCGGTTTGTTGCTACTGCGGATTTTTAGAACAAAAAAATATACGTTGGATTTTCATTCGATTATTACAGCTTATTGAAGCAACATTAAAACTTTGTATATAAAAATTATATTAAAATAAAACTAAGAATTTATAAATTTTGTCATTGATAAAAGTTAAAAGTTTGTATAAAATAAATAAATAAATAACTATAAATTGTGAGTGTTTAGTGTAGTTTCCTTTGTGCAGTTCCATTTGGAATAATACCAATTCTTCGACACAAACATTTACATAAAATCGTAAACGGTGCGTTCAATCGTGTTTTTTTAACGTAGGTATTAGGTAATTATTTGTATATCGGGGTTCTAAAAGCTTCAAATTAACCGAGTAGAACAGTATAGTCAACGTCGTGTAGTTATCGTTTCGTCCAATGAAGTGCTCTAAATCTAATTATGTACCTCGCGTTCTGAAAATGTTTTTACACTTACTGCCATTAGAGCTCTGTAAAAATGACCTACAGGTTTGGTCTGGATAGAGCTCCGATTTAAGCTTGAAGTGGTTCCTTAAAGTATTATATAGCAGCATTTCAGAAAAGACTCGAAATATTGATTTTCGGAAAGAAAATCTTATCGAAAATTTTTATCTTCAATCGATCGAATAAACATTTTTAAATTTAAAATAAAAAATTAAAAAAAAATTACGTGAATAAAGGAAAGTGGAGCACATTATAGTACCATTACCAAAAAAAAGTTGTAGAAAAGGTAACATGCTTAGAAAGAGTACTTGTACTCTTTAAACGGTAACTTTAGTAACCATGTCCACGAGCAATCATTGATCAATCACGGTGATCGCTCTCTTGTGCCTGACTGTGGTCATCACTTTACACCTTATTTCGTTAAACAAGAACGAAAATAATACGAACATTGTAACTCAGTAATTGATAAATTTACATAGTTTGAGATGACATAGTATAAAAACATGAAACAGATGTATAAAGTATAGAAAACGTAGTTTTCGGATTTTTAGGTCCTTGGTGATAAATATGTATTGTCTGTAGAGGTGCATCTTGTTTGTCAATAGGATGTAGGAAGCCTTCTTGCTTTCCTTTCTTCCTCTCAGACAATATGCAAACTACAATATGCAAACTACAATGTTTGCAGATGATCTCAAAATCTTTAAAACAGTAGAAAACATCGGCGATACCCATAAGCTACAAGAGGACATCGACAATCTAGCGAAATGGTGTGAGTCTAACCTCCTCAGTCTCAACATCAACAAGTGTAAGAGTTTATCGTTCCATCGGAAAGTTAACCCTGTTACACAACGATATCAAATAAATGGCGTAATTTTACAAAAAGTATTCGAGATTAAAGACCTAAGGGTTACTTTCGTTGAAAACATGTGCTTTACTAAGCATATTGAACAATACGTTGCTAGAGCCAATTCCATGCTTGGTTTTATTAAGCGTTGGACTGGAGATATTCATGACCTCGAGACAATCAAGATCCTGTATTATGCCTACGTGAGATCTCAACTTGAATACGCTGTCAACATCTGGTGTCCTTTCTACGACGAACCTATCAGAAAAATCGAAAGTGTCCAAAAAAAGTTTATACGGTATATAACGTGTAAAGATGGATGGGATTATGACCATGACTTACCGCACCACGTTAACCTGAAGCGATTACCATCATATGCTACTGGATGCAAAACCTATCAAATGGCAACATTGGCAAATAAACGAGAGCTTTTAAAGTGTTCGTTTATTGGAAATATTTTACTTGATCAAATCGATGCACCATCCATACTGGAATCACTGCCCGCGGGCCGCATGCCTAAAAATGGAATAAAAATTGCGGTGGTCTTCACACTCACCCCAGAGAAATAAATTCTGTGGCTATGGATACATAAATAGTTACCGCATTGTCCAGTGGTTTTTTTTTTTCTAATCGCAGTTTTATTGCCCTAGTTATTTTGAAAATTTGCCAAAAATACTCATTTGGCTTGGACGCCCCTGTTCTAGATCATAACTGGTCAAATTTTTTTCTGCTGGACTTGGTTTTCTACTAAAATAGTAAACAGGATGTAATTTCAAATTCTCCATGTCTCTTTGCAATAAAATTGCTCCAAATCCGGCAGCGCTAGCATCTGTATGCAATTCTGTCTCTGCTTCATAGCGAAATATATTCAAAACTGATTCTTATTAATTTTTCTTTTAACTGATTATAAGCGGCTTCTTGTTCTGGTTCAAATATAATTTGATTCTCTTTTCTCAACAGATCACTTATTGGTCCGCGATGATGCTATAATTTTAAATAAATTTTCGGAAATAACCGGTGTGTCCCAAAAACTACTGAATCTGTTTCACGGTCGTTGGTACAAGAAATCTTTGAACGGCTGTGATTTTATGTTCGCCTGGTTGAATTCTTTCATTTTCTATAGTATGCTTAGAAATTAATTTTCGTTTTAAGAAACTGGCATTTATCCCAATTAATGTTCAATCCGACTTCCTCGGCTATTTTTATGATGACGCTTAAATTTTTAAAACAATCAGCTTCATCCTTTCCTAGTACAATCAAGTCACCCATGTATACTAGTACAATGCCTACTTGAATGGCTGTTCTGAAAACATCATTTATGAATCTTTGAAAGGCAGCAGGTGAATTACATAGTCCGAATGGCGTCTTCAAAAATTCGTATTGATCATCGGGAACTACGAATGATGTATATTTGTAGATGTCTGGGTGCATTAGGACATGGAAAAATCCATTTTTTAAATCTATCATACTAAAGATTTTGGCGTCTTGCAATTTGTTAAGCTGATCTTCAATTAACGGGAGTGGATATCTGTCCTTAATAATTTGCTTATTTAGCTTCCGGAAATCGGCACATAATCTAGCTTTCCCATTCTTTTTCTTGACCAATACTATTGGACTTGAAAATTCTGAGTGGCTTTTCTGTATTATTCCTTGATCGAGCCATTCTTTTATTATATCATCTACGATAGCTTTATCGTGGACTGACATCCTTCCAGGGTGCTGATAAATTGGTATGTCTTCTTTCAGAACTATCTTAAGCGATACATTGTTTTTACAGCTGTTGTTTCATACGAATTTATTAAAGAAAATAATTCATCTCTGATGTTTTTGTTTTTGATGTGTAAAATATCTGGTTCTGGAACATTACAGCCTAATTCAATATTAAATATATGTGAAAGATCTACAAATATCTGCTGGAGTGTTTCTTTCTTTGGTGAAAATTTGACGCCCTCATCGTTTATCACCAATTCGGCTTGTGAAAGTAAATCATTGCCTATTACCATAGGAAAGTCAATTGATTTATTTGACACAACATGGACTTTGGTTATATAAATTTGGACATCAGTTTTAATTCTTGCGGTGAAGTTTCCAAACGTTTCGATTTTTAAATGTCCCAAACCGACAAGTTCTATTTTCTCCTTATTCAACTTTATACCTTTGAATTTAAGAAATTCATCCGATCTTAATATGTTCACACAGCTGCCGGTGTCTATTAATGCTCTCATGTTCAATTCGTTGATTCCAATATCTTTTAAATATCGATTTGTTGTCATTGTGCAAACCAAAGCCTTTTCTGGGCATGTTAGGCTTTTGTGTCCAGACTTGTTACATTTAAAACATTTTGGTTCTTTAAATCGGCAATCTTCCGTTCGATGATTTCTTTAATCTCTTATGGACGTAGCACCCAATAATATTAATTTGTCCCGTTCATCTCCCTGAATTTCCTCAAGTATGTGATATATTAATTAAAGACTGATCGTCGATTTGGTCGTTTAAATCAATAATTTTTTGCATAGAATAAACGTATTGTTTATAAGTCTCCGCACTAAGTTTCTTGCGATTTCATAGCTTTTCGTTGACTTCCGCTATACAAAAAGTTCTACTAAACTCTTCTAGTAGCAACCCTTTCAACATCTCCCGTATGTTTCTATATTTCTTATAAAGCTAATATATTCGTGGGCTGTTGATTTTAAAAGGCACCTGGCATTTATTAACATTTCAAATGGAGACCAATCGTACATTTCACAATAACTTTCGTAGTTCTCGATCCAATTTTCCACCTCAACCTCGCCTTCACCATTGAAAATTGCCATGGTATCTGCAACTTCACGAAATTGTATATGATGTTGGTCGCCCTTCCGAATTCTTGCCCTATTTTCAAATGAGTCGTTTCCAGTAATTGATGTTATTCTTCTGTTATTATTTTCCGGTAGAATTGGTGTTTCATTAGGATAATTTTCGTCGTCAGTATTTGTAGCATGATGTGGATCTCCTTTTCGGAAATAATCCCTTAATTTGCAAATAAATGCTGCGATTTTTCCCTTTGAATTTAACCCCAGAGAATCAGCATATTTCCTGACTTCTTTAGAACTTATTTTAATGGTTTCGTCCATTTTGTTGTGTTAATTAATATTTAATCACAAAATAACACTTTGATTTAATTTCAACTCGCCCAAATGCACTTTGTGTAAATCAATTTTTGACGCAAAAATTTTAGGTTTGAGTTTTTTTTTTTTAATTATGCGGCGTGTCCGCCATTTTTTATTTACATATACATATTTTAATTTTTATTTTGGTATAAGATAACTTGGCTTTGTATTTTGTAACTACGTATATTTATGTTTCTATCAATTATTAAATTCCATTCGGGATCAATATTTTTCATTTTGTTTAGCCAATAACCATCCCGGTTGAGCCCCCAAAATATAGGATGGAGATTTTAGAAAAATATAGGATGGAGGTTTAATAATTAGAATAACGTAATTTCAAGTATTTCAATTCTTTATTAATTTATTTTTTTCGGCTATGCCGTCCGTATTCATTGTTAACTTGTTTTCTTCAATCTATGATTCTTTAGAAATAAAGTTACATTCAGTTGTATCGGCTTTTACATCGGCATTAGTGGGTTCGGTTGTGTTTGCTTGTACTTCTACATACATACTTCTGTAAATTGTGATTTATATGATAATCAGCCAGCCTTTTAAATTGTGACATTCTATAAAATGAAAACTACCAATTGACAATACACGGTTCTCTCAAACGTTGTATTGTTACACAATTTAAAATTGTTTGAGTTTCATCAAAAATCGTTAAATTCCCGGTTTATAAAATAAGATTTATTAAGTTTTGGGTATCGAAACTGTTATTGTCTTAGGTTTTGATTAGCCGGCACTTATGCTGACGTGATTCTCTCCCTTAATGAAAGTTATCTAATTTATTGTTTTGGAATGTTATTCGATTTTTTATTTAGTTTCATCAACAGACCAAACATCCCTCACCGTAAGATACAAATAAAAAACTTTTTTTGTTTCTTCAAAATGAAACTAAAGATATTAAAAACCGACGAATCTGTCTAAACAGAGAGAAAAGTTTTGATGGATAATTTAGAAAAGTTACGTCATCTAGATTTATTTATTATATTTTCAAGTGTAATTTAGCATGAAACGTAAAATAAAATCTCCAAAATTATCAAAACTTAATCAGATCGTTCTGACATCATTTTGTCACACGCAATGTTGGTTTTGTTTTGTTAATCTTATTATTTCTGTGATTTTATGGATAACTAGGTAACAGACATATTTTAGTTTTGGTCGATTTACGTCGTTGCGATCACAATCGTTGAAGTAAATGAAGTATTAATACGGCATCTGGCTGATTTATTTGATGCAATTTTTTTCTAGTAAACCACAAAGTAATTTTTAGTATGAGTTCAAAACTTAAATATGTATGGTGGATAGTTTTACAATTTTTTTTTATTCGTATATTAGTTACTCATTTCTTTCGATGATTCGATGGTTTAATGGATTTGAAGAATGTACTCTATTTTTATAAGTATTCGGCAATTTTTTTTAATCTTCTCATATATGTATTATTCAAACACACATAGAAGAGAGTCTAATACTTTTAAGATTAAAATTTCCCAAAAAAAAAAAAAAAAATATTAATCCTCTATTTATGGGATTTTTTGGTATTCTGTACAAAGAATATATGCACAAGAAAATAATAGTGTATTGTGTTCTGAATAAATGTATATACAAGAGCTAAAAATAAACATTAAATCGATATAAGCATTTATAGTATACAGTTACAAAGGAGATTTGTTCTAAAGTAGCTCGCTGTTTCTGGGATGTTTTGTAATATTATAAATTTCAATACTGTTTTACAATTTCAAACGAATAAACAAACGGATCTGTGAGATTTCTTTTATTCTATAAGTATATCGTTATGCGATTAGCTGTATCTACATAGATTAAATTTGTACTCACACATTGTGTTCATTTGATTATAGAAATATAAAAACGCTTTACAGGAAGCTTGCTGCTAATTTATCGAGTTACACGTTGAAAAATGTGCAGCCTGTGGATATAACTTTGCCTAGTATCGTTTAAAGTCACAGTGAAATAATACTCTTGTCCCGGGATATTGATTAAAAAGACAAGTTTATCATTGCATTTGTGTATTTAATTAATGGAAATCCAATAATTTAATACATTTGGGCATAATTAATCAAAATGAGAAAATATCATATAAATTATCCAAATTTTGTAAATTGAATTGACTTAATTAAAATTATATTATTATATGTAAGCACAAAAGGTGAGTTTAACGAGTATGATTGATATATTTAAATATGTGGGCAGTCCTTTTACTGAGACATACAGTTTATGCAAAATTTTTTTGAACTCTGTGGCGAAAGCTTTGTGATATATGTATAACCAGAACCGCTAAAAACGTTTTAATGTAGTTATCGTTATATTTTGACTTCGTTATATAAATGAAAGAAAATGAGTAAATTTCAAAAAATGTTTGATAGTTTTAATTTAAGTTGCAAAAAGGCCATCACTTTAAGGTAGTTTGACCAAAAATCTGTACAGCACAGAATCGATGTGGTGAAGCACTAAGACAATTAAAGCAAATCTCAGACATGCTCCTTATTGTGAGATTGTGACTATATAGGACTCATATATTAAAAAATACAGAGTTGAACTCTAGTGGATTTTCGAAATTATCAATTTCATAGAAAACGGTATGGACGGGAGTGCTTCTGCAGTAAGCCAATTAACACGAATCTCATAGAAGTTACGATACTGCGGCTATTTAGGATAAATAGAAGATAAGTGAAGCGTTTTTAATTTGTTTATGTTATTTAAAAAAAAAATAGGATTGGGCTCTGGCGACAGAAAACAGTGGATAGATGTCCTACTACACTAAGCCAATTAACGCGAATCTCAGAAATGTTTCAATATTGTGACTATACAGGATAAATATAGAACAAATAGGGTTTTTTTTTAAAATATATTTGGTATATTTAAAAAAACAGGGTTCGGCTGTGGTGACAAATTTTCGAAATTACACAGGCCTACAAAAAAAAGGGTTAAACATTTTTATGTTTTGATTGAGTCGTATCTGAAGTAATTTTTTGAATTAAATCTAAATCTAGCCACAGAATTACCCAATCATAACAAATTTTTGAGATATTCTAACCAAAAAGTGATAAAAAGCGTGTTTTTTTAGCGTGTTGTAAATGTTATTTTAACAAGTTCTCAGTCGATTATGAGAAGTCTAAGAATTTCATAGACACGCATCACTTGAATTCCTAATGATCTGCAGATTCTTCTATTTCTTATGTTTTTGTAGTCTTAGATTTTAGTACGCTAAATAAGATCCCGTTGTCAGATTTCCCCTAACTCTTTTTGGTCTTGAGTTATGTCAAGTGCAAAAGTGTCAAAAACACGCTTTCTGACACTTTAGGTTAGAATATGTCAAAAACCTGACATGATAGGATAATTCTGTGACCAGATTAGGATTAAAACAACAATATTGGGACAACTATTCATCATGAAAAAAACCAATGCAGGCTTGTGGTACCAATTTCATAGAAGCCAATGATAGAAGGGCTGCTTTAAATGTTCTCATATTGTGACTATATAAGATATAAAGAAGGGCACCACGAATTAAAAAAGGCTGAATTAAAAAAAGTGAATTAAAAATGGTGATTTTTCACTTTTGTATGAACACTTGTTACTTTTTTTATTTCATTTTTTTTACAAATGTATTCTTTTTCATACAATATTCGCTATTTTTATTTCATTAATGACCGCTCTTTTTAATTCAGCCTTTCTTAATTCGAGGAGCCTTAAAGAAGCTCAATGAGGTTTTCTTAGTTTGTTTGATCTATTTAAAGAAATAGGGTTGGGCTCTGGTGATGGATCGAAGTGGTACGACAATAAGCCAATTAACACGCAATTATTCAGATATTCCCATGTTGTAAATACATAGGATAAATGAGGCTTTTTTAATAGACAAAAATTTAAAAGCACAAAAAACAGTGAAAACGCAAACAAATCTACCTGGTCACACTGCCTTGATGTAAAGAAATGGCCTGATGATATGTTTGAAACTATTTATAACTCTAAAAGAAATAAACTAGAATACTTTTTTTAAGTTATCAGAATATAAATGAAGACAATAAAGAAAGCCTGATCTCTGTTCTATAATTTATACATCCTATATAGTCACAATCACAATAGAGGAACATCTCTGAGATTCGTGTTAATTGCCTTAGTGTGGCAGTACTTCTATCAATCGTTTTCTTATTCTTATTCTTATTGAAGGAGCATGTTGGCGTTCCGCCACCTCGCAGTCCATATTCAGGCTCTTAATGAACCTTATAATACTGCCGGCCGGTACGTGATACAATACTATCTGGGCTAGAAAGATGGTAACATTGGTACCCAAGGGCTTTGAGAGGGCATTCCCACTCCCGTATATTCCTACTCCTGCCAAGTCTACCATTTTCATTTTACTCTTAGGAGTTGCTAGGAATGGAAAGTCGCCTGTAGGTTACCCAGCTTTACTACAGGAAGGCTAAATAAAACTGGAGGAAGCCTGGTATGCAGAGTCCGCATACTTGTCCGGACTGCTTAACCTATCAGCCATTTATCCATCGGCATATGCTGTTCCACCTTAGATTTATGTGTTTTGTCAAGGGTTTCTGCTTTAGCGCCGTAGTTTAGCCAGTGCCAAATGTCCAAAAATTTGCCAAATGGCTCAGTTACCAGTGGTTGACACGAGGAGGCAGCACGTACACTTGCGAGTTGTGACCAGCATACCCCTAACACAATTGTGCTCATGACGCAGCTACCTAATACATGACCAGAACAGCTCACGTGATGCGCACCCTACTAGAAGGTTACGGAGCTGGTAGATTATTTTACTCAACTTTGGTCCCCAGCTCCAATAGACGCTAAACCACCAATCGTTTTCTAAGAAATTGATGATTTAAGGAAATTTGCTCAACCCTGTGTTTTTTTAACACAAACGTACTAAGCCAACCTTGTTTATCCTTTGTATGGTCTACATTGTCTCAATATGGGATCATTTCTGAAATGGGGTGTTCAGTAGTACCGCGTAGTCTACATAAAATAACAAATCAACTGTCCACTCGTGTAGACAATGCATCGACAATTTCCAGCAGCAGAAATACTAAAAGTTTCGATTTATTACGTATATGATTTTCATTACAATAAATGTATAATAAATTATAGCCTCTGTCGCTTTTCTAGGTTTTATCAACAGAAATCGGCGAAAGACCACAATATTTACCTTAACTTAACTTACTTAACTTATACAATTTAACATACATATTTCAATACATATTTATACTTTACGATTTTCTACCAGAAACGGATGGAAATTACAGAACAAACTCACTTATTGCAGCACTCGATAACTACAACTACTCGATAGACCGATAGTTGCATCTGAACTGTACTTTGTTGCTTATTTGAATTCACTTTAAAAGTAATTCCGTTAAAATAATTATAAGAAAGAAATGTACAACATGTTGACTCACCAATGCGCTGATCCTGTATACTCCTGCTCTCACAAAAAAAAATGAAATTTTAGCACGTAAAATGTGTGCGACCTTCTTTTGAAGTCTCACTGCACTCAAATTAAAAACATTACAAATTCCAATTGGTGGAAAGATAAATAACTTTAAAAATCTTCTTGAAAATGGCACATTTTTTCGGTTAATCGACATATAAAAACGTATTCAAATTATCGACCAAAATTTTCGAGATTTAGAAGAAAAATTCATCTTTTCGACAATAATCAAGAACTTAAAGAAATATTTTTACTTTAGAATATTAATTTTTAAAATATTGTTTGGTTCAATAAGGAAATATCAAAATTAAAAATGGGTTGACGACAACTTCAAATGACGAACAAACCCAAACCAGAAAGTTTTCAAAATTGGTCTGTCCAGCTTAGGCTTCTTTACCAACCCAACCTTTCACTAGTGCGGGAGAAGCAACCTTTTCCAAAGCTATGAGACACGAAATATTAATGAAGAGAACTGGACCATAGATTTAACAGGTTTAGGAGGTATTAAATTATTAGGACGCGGAAAGTTGTGAAATGCATAATGTAGAATCATAATGAAGTTTTAACGTAGTCGGATAAAGACATTTTCTTGAAGTTACAAGAAATGAACAATCGGGGATGGCCTGCTTTTAGATATATAAGCCGAAAACTGTATGTACGAATTGGAAAGAATTCAAACTCTATTCGTGGAAAGTTGCAAAAAACCTTATAATATTAGGTAACTTTCACATAACAGATAATTCGGAATTCGTTTTAAAATCGGACCGTTATTCATATTTTTCGGTTTTTCTATACATATGTAAGAAAAATGTTAAGACTAAACAATCAATAAATAATTTTTTGTAATTAATCGCCCGACTTTTAATTCCACTGTCTCACTAAAATGGTACGACTCAAAGGATATGCGGTTTTCTTTGAGACCAATAGCTGTATTGGGTTAGCATTATATAAGTGGTCCCAATCTTTGTTAAATATTTTGGTCATAATTTTTTGGAAGCTAAGTTTTAAAATTGATTAACTGATTATGGAAGAAAATAAAATTAAAAAGTTATTCCAATATGATCATACACTGAATTTAGTTTTACCGCAAGATGCCTCAAACGCTTGTATTTCACTTAGCCCCACAATAGCTAACTTACTGACATAGAGACTTAAGTGTTCGTTGAGATGGTTCCTATTCCCTTAGTCGTATCGTTTGTCACTCCAAATAGCAGTCAAGTTTTAATTTTCCTTTTATAAACCCCAGATAACTGCTATGAAAATCATCGTATTACACTAATGTTTTACAATAGTTATAAGTTATTTTAAAATTTTTCCTCATCTTTTTTCAAAAATACTAAAAAAAATTCAAGCCGTCTCAAGTTCTCTTGTTGCAAAATTAACAAACAAGTTATTACCGACAGTTTTCGAGTATGTGGCAATATTGTCATGATATATTTTCTAATGAGGAGTGGCTGTGCTATAGGAGTCACTTGAAATGACTATTGTCACATAGGTATGTCGTAAAAACTCAGTGCAATAAGATGTTTTTCATAGCAGCCGTTTAGGATTTATAGAAGAATTATTAGTACTATTTGGCGTAACAGACGACACTACTAGGGGAATAGGGCTGTAAAGCATTCTCAACATAAAAGGAGTGGTTGGTTAAAAAAAGAAAAAACCGACTGTTAAATAATATTTCCATGTCTTTCTTCTTCATAATGCAAATTCAGTGCAAGCCGCTTATGTTTTTTTCTTTTTTACATAGACTAGATCCTTTGACTTTCAGCTAAACATTTAACATTAGCAAGGCCTCTGTATTTGCTCATTGTCTCTCATTCTCACGTGGATTCGGCTGGTGATTGTTCGGCAAATTTTTCCACATGGCAATACAAAAAATGTATTTTCAATGACATTCGAACGTTTATATTATGACAAGCAAATAATTCCGAGAACATTCTTAATAGCTTCTTTTAGATATTTCCATGCCACAAGCTCTCGCTTACTGAAAGCATTTTCAAATGCATCATTGTCCATCAAACTTCGAATATCCGGTCCCTGTAATAAAAAACATGATGCGAAATGAAATTTAATTTGATCAACACTTAGATTTGAATAGATGCAAATATCAACCTGCTTTTATTTTCATTCCACTTAAGCGTGGAAAAATGTGACGCAATTCGATGAGCGTATTTCCATCTAGATTCAGCGCTTTTATAAAGCTTTTAGGTTTTTACCTATTCCAAGATTGATATGAAGCGGTGGTAGCAATATGTTTTCAATAGGCACAAGTGGAGTCTCAATGATGTTGTGTGTCGTAATCTAATGTTCTCACGTAAATCCCAGTTCCGTTCGTTGTATGGGTCATCTTCAAAACGTGTACATATTCCACAAGCACATAAAACACATGTTTTAGTGTAACCCAATTGCATGCCTCTTAAAAGAGCTATCACTTTTAAGTCTACACAAGCTTTCCACTGATGGTCGTTGTATTTAATCAAATCAATGATTTTTTTAATTGATGCATAAGTTTCCTTTGTGTTTCTGCTGAATGCAATTGGAACGGAGTTTTTTGAGTTGGTATAACGTGGAGGAGAACCGCCTTCAAACTGCTTTTGGAGGAATCGATAAACAATCGCCAATCTTCGTGAATTATGTGCATGGTTCATTGTAGAAACCAAACCACGGATATCAGTGCAAAATGCGAGTGAATTATTCTCAATTGATTTGAAAAAATTTGTTAAATGACAATGACGATTTATTGCTCCATATATCCGAACATTTTGAACCAAAATGTTCATTTGATGTGATTGCATGGCGCAGTGATTTAATGGTTGATAGATTGATACAAATGTTTCTCCGATTTCATCAGATTCAAATGTTGGTAGTAAATATTCTTCAGTTAGATTTGATCCTTCCGGAACAGGAATTTCATCTGAATGCGGTACCGGTAATTTAGCATATGTCGTTGCAGTGTATGTCAAAGCACCAATTTTTTTTTCTGTTTGTACCGAGAATATAATTCACGCACCCATACCATTGAACTGGATCATGAACTTGTGGATCTATCCATATCATCGGGACACCAAATGACATTGCGGCTCAAGTGTTTTGTCATCTATGCATATGGAAAATGTATGCCGTACAACGGCGGCGTCCAATTTACAACACTAATAACATTTTATGAAAAGTAAAGTCGATATAAATTAGCAGTTCATCACTTATTTTGCGGCGATTGGTTATCATTTTAAATTTTCCACACACATAATAAAAGCAATTAAGTTTGAAACATCTATCCATATTTCACCAGGCCGATTTTCACTTTATTTTTTATTTTTTTGTGTTCTTTGGTCATTTTATATATTTATATGAAAAACTTTTTATTTTTAATTTTATATTGTAGTTTTTATTTCTTCCTTATTGTGACAATTTTTTAACATTTTTAGAAATATCGATTTCGAGAATAATCTCTCCTTCGGTTTCTTTTTTACTACTATTACATTACGCTGTTGTTTGGCACCTCCTTTGTTTTTAAGTGATGGATAATTCAGTCGTACATTTTATTGGTTTTGGTGTTGATTTTGTCGTTAAGTAAATTATTGTTGCTTTTGTACATTCCCAGCTATTCTAACCTGTCTAATTGCGGTCCTTTTTTGATTCTGTGTAAAATGGTTAAATTTTTATGAATTCAGTACCTATGATTTTCAGTTTTTATAATGTTGTGCGAAATTTTATTTTATTTGCTTTTTGGTTATGTTACATTTTCATGCATTAACTAGATTTATAATAGAAATAATGAAAATAAATAAAAAAATGTTGATTTTTTTTCGAAAAAATGATAAAAAATCACTATAAAATCGACTGAATCGATTCAATTTTTTTAAAAATAGTTTCTATTGAATCTATATTTGTCAATGCGATGTTTATTCGATCGATATCAATTTAAATTCAATAAATGGTCAAAAAATGATAAAAAAAATGTTTTTCGTCGAAATGAAAAAAAATAACACAAAAATGTGAATGTGGATGTGGTTTTATGATCTTGATATGTTTGGCAAAGTTGTTTGTCTTGACTTGCGCAACAAATTTTCTGAAGAAAGCATAACGAAAATTTGTATGGTTCAAGAGCTCTATTAACGTGCAAATTTGTGTATATTTTGACAAATTTTTGACTCTGAGCCAAAACATGGTGAAAGCGATATCTCAAAAATGGGGATTAACTTAGAAAGCGGACTAGCACCATTGGATTCAGCGTACTCGAATTAGGTTTACCTCCTGGGTGCCCAGCTTGTCACTTTTACTAACTAGCAGAGTGTTATTAGCATTGAGAGGTATTGAAAAAGATTAGTAAAAAAATTCTGTAAATATATGATTGATTGATATGGATGTACTACCAAGCCTTAGGAAGATTCCCGCTTACGCCGGATCCACCGTACACTCTTTATAGATAACAAAACCGAAGGATAGGCAAGGAATGTTAGCATTATAAATGCAACCCTGTTTCAACTTCCTATGCAGGATAGTTAGTAAATTTTGTTAGTAATTTTTTTTTGTGTAACTTGTACACAAGACAACACAATCTTAATCAGCGTTCCCCATTAGTGCCGCAGGTTATTTCTGGAAACCTGTAAGAGTTTTTTTTTTGGTTCCACTGTTTCTTCCATCGGTAGTTGTGAGGGGCGAGATTTCGTTCCAACATCATGTTTACATGCGGTCACCCAAATTTGTACTAACTGTAGCACGTGTTGCTTGACGTTGTTGCGTCTTTACTGACTCTCCTACTCGCCCCCAGTAAAAAATTTTGTAAATATAAAAACTAATTAACAATAAAAGTAAAATTAAGAAATAATAGGTTCAGCACAGAGAACAACAAAAAGAATACAAATAATTTATAAATCTTTAGTGTAGTACAATTATTAAATCGCGATACAAATTTTAAACATTAAATTGAACACGAAATCCAAAGTTTTGCTCTGCAATAACCAAGTTCTTAGTGACGATGAAAATAGTTTTTTAGACCAAATCTCGCAAATGCTTTGTGGAAGCCTGCTAAATCTAGAGGAAACTATACCCACCGAATATGGCAAAAAACCGAAAAACCCCCAAAGCCTGAAGACACGTGAATCACCTGGTTGACTTAAATGATCCCTTTATTTCAGAAAGGTAAATTAAAACTAAAGCTTGTACATTTAATTGAGTATAACGATGAGCTGTGGAGATTGGTTTATCAAATTACTGATCTTCTAAAAATTAGTTTAGATAATTGCTGCAAGTTTTTACCGATTTCGGAAGGCTTAGAATCACATCCCCAAAAATTAATTGATATTCTAATTTAGTAAAAGACTCGAGGATGTGCAATAGTTTAAACGTAATTAGATTAACCTTTTTTTAATTGAATGATAGTATTATTTTGTTTTTCTGTTAAAGCTGATGTTTAAAAATTTTAAAATTTTACATAAGTAAATAAAAATGGGAATTCATTTTCTTATTTTATTTAACAAAGTACTAATAAAGACCATTTCGTGCTTTAATTTTGTCCGACTCTGTATATATCAAAATAATAATTCGTCAAAATTTTTCGTAATTCGTAATCAACTGAAATATCCCTAAGAATATAAATTAACATTTGTGATCAGCGATATCTAAAACTCCCTAGATCACGTTTTTATTGATTTTTATGAATGTCGAAAATGTATCCTTTTCGGCCATGTATGCAATCCTGAATTTCGACCTCAATGATCAGCGACCCCGAAAGCCCCTAGATCAAATTTTTAGGTAATAATCTCTATGAATGACGAAAGATTGGTCTGTTTTTCGGCCACATTTAGTCCACCATTTTGGATCCGCCATCTTGAATATTAAAATTCTGACCTCAAATTCGTGATCAGCGACACCGAAAACATTCTAGAACATGTTCCTAAGATATTTATGAACTTCGAAAAATGTGCCAATTTTGGCGGCCATCTTGGATTCGCCATCTTGAAATTTTAGAAAACTAATCAAGAATTTGTAATCTATGACTACAAAAACTTTTTTGGGTAATTTAACAGAGTTAAAATTAAGTTTTTATAACAAGTTATGAAAAACAAGAGACTTATTATCAAATGGTCCGCCTACTTGAAAATTCGCCATTTTAAAACGCCATATTTGTAAGCCCAAAAAAAGTTTATTTATCTCAAAAAAATAAATTAGCAGGAGGTTGGCCGATTTGGCAGAGATGCCTCTATAGTAAAATTATTAAATCACGATACAAATTTTTAAACAATTAAATTGAAACGAAATCCAAAGTTTTGTTCTGCAATAGCCAAGTTCTTTTTGACGACTAAAATAGTTCTATGTGGAAGCCTGGTAAATATTGACGGAGCCATAACTAAGAAATAGTTACGAAAATCAGTTTTAGAAAATTTTCTTTTTAATTTTTGATCCACAGAGTTTCTGCGTAATTCGTAGGCGTGACAAGATAAATTTCGGTTACCATTTATTTCAAAGTATATCTTCATGACTTTAAAATACATAAAGATGATGAATAAAGGACACGTGTGGCAACGTTTGTTTTTAAAAAACATCAATCTAATAGCAAAACGATTTCAATACCTCAAAAGAACAATAAGATCTTATATGTAGAAGGTACATTTTCCTCATAGTGGAGAGTAGTGAATTTTTCAAAGCTGTAACGTGACATTTCGAATCTAAATGACACTCGACTCATAACCCTACTTTTTTACTGGAACTTACTGTTTCGATGACCATACAGTTGAGCAAGCAAAAGCCATTTCTGGAACAACAGACATCACGAAAAATGAGTCAAATTGCGATAAATTTTGTGTCTATCTGCGGTATGAATTATGTATGTTTAAATAATCCGGATTGAATTACTTCCAAATATAATATATTTTTCCAAAAAATAATGGTTAAATTCGATTCAGCTAAGTTATGTTGAGTGATTTATTTTTAAGAGGTTCAAAGTTAATGTAAGTAGATAAAAAGTATAAAGCTGCTAAAAGTACAAAATTAAATAGCATGAGTCAATAAACAAGTCCACTGATGCTACAGTAAATAATTACAAAACAATGAAAATAAAATCAAGACATTTCTAAGAAAATTCCCATCAACTGGTCTTTACAACTGTTTATGATACCATATAAACATTATAAGCTATTTAATTGAATTGGAAAAAAGAAAGTGCAAATAATTTTTCGTAAATCCTGCTGAACAGGTTGATTTAATTTGAGTTGTCAAGCGAACGAATAATGAAAAAAAAAAGAATGGAACTCGTAAAAGAATTAAACAAGTTTTACAAATGTTGATGGATTGATGAAATAGCATGATTGGGTCGCAAGAGAAGCTCGGTTCCAAATAAATAATTTTCGATCGTGAAAAATATAATTCAACCAGTCAGAGCTTCAGTGTGGTCTGAGTTTTGCCGGCTAAGTCTCAGGGGATTGCAGTGGGGTTTGCCAAGATGGCAGAAAGCTAGCTTGGCCACTTAAAAAGATTTAGGAATTTAAAAAGAAGACCCCAAAGAAAGAAGACACCCAACTTCAAACCAAATATTGAATAATTTTATTGGGCAAAGTTTCTCATTCTCTAACAAAAAACACACTTCACGAATCGAAATAGCAAACATTTTTTTTTATTTCATAAATATTACAACTGGATATAATCCATTTAGTAATTTAACTCTATTAGATGTTGTTAACTGTTTGTGGAGTATAACCCATTGGTTAACTTCAAATTGGTTAATTAAAGCGGCCCTAGTTCTAAAGGCTTCGTTCGTCGAAGCCGTCTTACTGGGTTTTAGTTGACCATCATACAAACCCAAATTCTCTTTTTGATGATGACTAATGCGATGTGCCTGTTTCTTCGTATTCCAGTTTTAGATCCTTATAAAGGTTGTCATTCATAATGTTACTTATGTACCTTAGTGTATTCACCATGACTTTATATTGAAACGTTTGAATTACTTTTACGTTAGTTTTCTTGACACAGCCCCCATACTTGTGTACCATACGCCAATACAGGTTTCAATATCTGCCGATATAAGAGCAGTTTATTATGTAATGCTAGTTAGAGTTCCTTCCTAAAAGCCAATACATTTTTCTCTTTTTGAGGTTTAACTCTTCTTTGTTGTTTTAAAATTGCTCTTTCCATTTGAGTTTAGCATCAAGGGGGTTATTGTGCGTTACACCCTTTATCAACCTGGCACCTTTTAGTATTTTTGTCGAATGCTGTATGGGTCCTGCGTAGTCAATTCCAATTACAGAAAATGATCGACTAGGCGAAACTCGTACAACCGGTAAACAACCTATTTGTTGACTAGATTTCTTTGTGGAATAAAGATACCTCATACCCTACCTTGTGTATTACAATATGAATAAATTTCAAAATATAAGCCAGATTCTTTCTAATTTTGATCAATTCGAACAACGCTGAAATAACTGGTTTACTAGATGTAAACCATTTGAATGGGTTTTGGCGTGGAAAACCAAATGTTCGTTGTTATCGGATTCTTGCCCAGTACCAATAACAACTGATTTTAGTGACCAAATTACCTCGGGCTGCGACAACCACCTAGACCCTTGAACCATAATTCAATTTTGATCAAATCGTTCGCTGTTACTCCCCTAGATCGGTAGAATTTTCGCTTCCCTGCTTCTGGCGCCAGATCGATTCGGCATTAATCGGCATGAATCACACCGACCCGATTTGGATATAACTCTTTCATATGGGAGAGTGGTTGATCCTGAATCCAATGATGATCTACAAAAGCTTTTATAACCGATATGATTCTTTACTCTTAAGATGGCAGTAGAGAGGGGTGTATTTCCAACAATGCACGTATGGGTTTCAATTAATTGCTCTACAGATGGCTTGGGCGATTGCTTCTTGGGCAATAGTAATTTGATTCGTGATTGAGCTTGAAGTTGTATAGTTCAACAAAGCATGATGTCGACGGTTACATTTTAAACAATTGAACAATTGAAACATTTGCACGATGACACTCAGATAAGCAGTTAAAACACAATCGAGTTTAACTGTTAATTTACGGCCCATGTTCTTAAACTTGTCACAATGAGAAAAGCGAAGCGACCCTCTGCAATGTACGCACTATGTTAAGGCGAAATTTACTCGGGTCACGTGATTAGTTTTAAAGGTCCCTGAATTTGTAGAATATTTTTTCGGGGCACAGGATTTCAGTGCATATCTATCGCCGATGAATTTCTTCACTTCGTCTGACCCATTGTATAGCTGTCGAAGCTTTTTTGCTGATGGTTGTTGCATAACAGGTTTTTCCATGAATGACTTTATTAATGATACAATAAGGTACAAGGTTTTGAGTATAGTATCGTTCACAAATTTTCTCCCAAGCTTGTTTGTAATTTATACCGCCTCACTTTCTAGCTGACCGTTCAAACATTTAAATTTTTGGACATCGCTGAATCCCAATTTGCTATGTACCGAAGCCACAAATGCATCTTTAAAACTTGGAAAGACTTCATAGTTTCCTCAAAAATGTGAGACTCATCTGTCTTATTTTGAGTGGTTTAGCTGACTTTGTGTCACAATCCAGAAACTCGGCAAACACTCGCTGTGAGATGATAAGAAGAATTGTCGGTCCCATTAAAGAGGGAGCCACGTACAGAATGCGAATGAATCACGAGATCAGAAATGATCTCGATAAAGTCGACATCACAGGATTCATAAAATCGTCAAGGCTGAGATGGCTTGGGCATGTACTACGTTCACAAAATCGGACCACTAAACAGGCCTTGGAGTCGGCACCAGCGAAAGTAGGACCTCGTGGGACCTACCCGATGGATGGACGACGTTGAGAGGGACCTATACATACTCGGTCACCGTGTCTGGCGTTCTCTTGTGGCGGATCGGATTATTTGGAGGAGCATCGTTGAGGCGGCCAAATCCCTTCATGGGATGTAGCGCCAGCGAAAGAAAAAAGAAGAAGGTTCATCGAACTGGTGCATGATGATGATAACTTTGTCAACATTTTACTTCGCTTGTGTAAAATTCTCGATATCGTGGCTTCCACTTGCGTTTGTTCTTGATCTCGATGCCTTGTTTGTACTGAAATCAAACATTTTGTTTTTACGTTGAAGTACTTAGTTTCGTATTCGTCTAATTCAGAAGCAACCTCGTGTTTAGCTGACTTTGTGTCACAATCCAGAAACTCGGCAAACACTCGCTCGAGGTACTCTAACCATATAGCGGTTTCCCTGCGATGCGTAGTTTCGGTGATTCTAATAACTAAACGGGTTATGCTACCTTGGAATGCAACACAATAAGATTAACAATAATGCCCCTTAAGCTTAAAATTGATTTAACTCACAATGTCTGATTATAAACTAAATATTATCAACGCGCGATGTATGCTAGACTATATGGATACACTATACTAATTTTACATACGTTAAATTTACTGGTTTTACTTACGTACTACTGTTAGTATTGCTGATTGACACCTCCACGGCGGAATTTAACTACCAATGCTCAACCTGGATTTCAATCTCTTCGTAACGCCCACACAGTCACTCCCACGATGAAAATCAACCTCCGAGAATCAACCCGGAGTTCAAACTCCCTCGAATTCGTTGTTTGGTTTTTGATATCCCAAAGTGCCCAGAGGTTTTCCCATCTTGGACGTCACTCAAAACCTCTTCGATCAATGTTTTTGGTAGAAGGATCTGAAGGAGGACAGATGTTCCATCAGCTGACTCAAATTTTTGTTTGAGGAGTCCCTCTTGTAGTATTATGGAATCCCATTGTGCCCAATATCGTTTCATTATTGTAGTCAGTGCAGCGATTACATTCTCGATATTCCGTCGGGCGGATACGACGTGAGAAAGCATCCGCATTTCCATTTATTAGGCCACGGCGGTATTGGATCTCGAAATCATATTGCTGTAGAATTTTATCCACCAGGCAACTTGCCCTTCCGGGTTTTTGAAGTTTAATAACGAGGTCAGTGATGCATGTTCCGTATGCATGATGAAACGTTGACCAAACAAATACGAGTGAAAGTTTTGAATGGCTTTCACAGTTGCTACCAGCTCTCTTCTCGTGGTGCAGTAATTTATTTCTGCGTTCCGCAGAGTTCTTGAGAAATTGCTTATCTTTTTTTCTTTGCCCTCTATGTCTTGTGATGAAACACCTCCTATTCCGAAAATACTGGCATCTGTGTCAACAATAAATGGCTTGTCGAATTGAGGATAAGCCAAAATTGTTGCTGAGGTGAGTAGCTTTTTTAGCTCTTTGAAAGCTCGGTCTGCTTTGTCGTTTCATTCGAATTTACGGTGTTTTTCTGTTAGCTCAAACAATGGTTTGGCAATGGAAGCGAAGTTTTTGATGAATGGTCGGTAGTAGGAGCAAGCCAGCAGTCGCTACTTTAGCCGGGTCAGTCTGAATTCTTTTGTCGCTCACGATGTGCCCGAGGTAATGCACTTGCCGTTTGATAGATTGCAATTTTTCGGATTCAGCTTCAAATTACCCAATCGTAGTCTCTCGAAATCGAAACCTAACCTCAGCTTGCTAACTATGTAGTTCACCAATGTCTTTTCCGTAGATGATGATGTCATCTAAATATACTGGGCAGGTTTCCCAAGGCAGCCCAGCGAACACCATTTGCATTAATCTCGAGAATGTGGCCAAATGACATGACAGTGAATTGCCAAAGACCTTCCCCCGCTGAAAATGCCGTCTTTGGTCGATTTTTTGCATCGAGTTCGACCTGCCAGTAACTCGACTCCAAGTCGAAAGTGGAAAACACGCATGCACCCTTCATTGCATCCAGTGTAACAACGATTCGAGGCAGGGGAAATGAGTCCTTTTGGGTGACGTTGTTAAGTTGTGGTAGTCAACAGATAATCTCAACGACATCTTCCTGACGAGTACAACTGGGGAGGACCAGGGGCGAATGGCTTGTTCAATGACACCTTTCGCTTTCTTATCGGCAAACAGAATCTTCATCTCATCTCTTTCGGCAATGGGTATTTTGCGAGGCGGCTGTTTTATTGGCTTTGCATCTCCGACGTCGATTCCGTGTTTCACTAGTGTTGTTTTCCCATAATATTCGGGAAAACGAGCAAATACATCCCGATTCTCGGTTAAAAACTTTGTAACCAAATGGCGTGACTCGTTCGGTACTCCTTCCAATGATTTTTGAATCAATTCACCCATTTGGTCCTCTGTAGTGGGATCTCAATTGCCAGGTGGAATGATCTTCACACCTTTGATGTCGCCCACCCGAGTATTCTCCGGGGTTGTCTTGCTTTTCGAACATGCTCGGGTCGACCAGTACTTTCGCAATTAGTATTCCCTCGGGCAAGTTTCACTCCGTTGGATGTTCGATCAGGTGAACACCTACCTGATTTGTGGCAATTTTGACGGAAACTAACGTTTCAGACCTCGTAGGTAAGGTCACCCTCGAGGAAGTGGCGACGGACAGGCTGCTTACAATAGCCATTGGAATTTTCTGGTTATCGAGGAACAAACATTCTTCCGCTAAATTGATCTGTCCTTGAAATTTTTTTTAGGAAGTCAGTGCCGAGTATTGCATCATCCTGTATGTCGGCGATGATAAAATTCGCGGATTTTGCGAACTCCCCAAGTTTGACGATTAGCTCGGTTGCACCACTGATAGGGCAAGAGTCGGATAGGGTTGGGCTATGTTCTTTGGAATTAGCTGCTAACTAGACTCACTGTTGCACCAGTGTCGATAACGAATATGCACTTCCGTTGGTTAAGTAGGCCATTAGCTGTCATAGAGGCTTCATTTGTCGCTAGGAAAGTTATCTTATTGGGGGCATTTGGTTCTGACCTAGTCACTGGAAGCCCCGCAGCAACGGCTAATTTGAGTTCTCCGACGGCGTGTTCGTACTCGGTTTTTCCTCACAGGGACCTTCACTACCGTCGCTTCTGTCTTTTGCCTCCAACTTAGACTTCGGCTTCCCCCTGTAGCGATATCGTGAACTGTTCCTTCCTGGCCTGCCTTGTGACGTTAACTCTGCTTTACCGAAAGTATCGATAATAGTTACTTCATCGGTTATCCCTTCAGCTGTCCCCTCAAGAACTGCTTCGCGGATTTTCCGCTGGTTCATTCCGCTGGTCACTTCGACAGCTTTGGTCCAATCATGGTGTGTAACTTACACCAAATACATTTATCCTTATATTGTTTAGATTTTCAAATTTTTTGATATAATCCAAAGGTGTTGCAAATAACGAGCTGATAACGAGCTGGATAACATCAATAGTTGAGCGCGCTTTGTGCAACCCATATTGGTTATGGGCAAGGCCTCCAGATGATACGATAGCTTCTTCTAACCGATTACCGAGCAGCCTTTCAAGTAATTTCCCCGCTCCATCTAACAGACAGATTGGGCGAAATAATGAAGGATCTTCCGAGTGTACTTTACCCTTTGGGATCAGTATCAGCATCTGCTTGTTCCAAATATCTGGGAATGTTCCTGCTCTTAAGCAAGAGTTATACACCTCCAGGAACTCTTCGGGTTTTTCTAGAATCGCAGCCTTCAATGCAACATTTGGTATATAGTCCGGTCCTGGCGCTTTCCTGTTGGGAATTCTCTTAGAGGCGGACATTAGTTCATCAATCGTGAATAGCAGAACTTCGTCCACTTCAATGGCACTCGAGTGAATAGTCACTGGTTTGCGAGGAAACAAGGAAGATATTATATTATCCATCAGAATAGGACATGTTGGTGCTGCACCTCTTGCAAGTTTAAGCTTGGATATTACCATCTTGTAGGGCCTATCCCATGGGTCATCCTCAACCTCATCACAGAGGGACTTCCAGCAACGTCGCTTACTTTGTTTAATGGCCACCTTAAGCGCACCCCGTGCTTCCCTGTATATTTGTTGTAAGCTGAAAGAGGAGCTGGTGTTTCTACTCCGCTGGGAAACGCGTCTAGCACGATTGCACTTTCGCCGGAGCAGTGCAATTTCCTCATTCCACCAGTAGGCCGGCGGGCGTCTTGGGTTTAAGCTTCTTTTAGGCATTGTAGCGTTACATGCATTGGTAATGCTGCCTATTAAATGGGATGCCTTGGTGTTAGCGGTGTCCGTAAGGTTAGAATGACGGAGCATAAACCTGAAGATGGCCTCATCGAAAGCGTTTGTCTTCCTTCCCGCAATTTGTATTCTATTACTTGGGTGTATTCCATGGAGTTCACACAGGATGGCCTGGTGGTTACTGTAAGTCGCAAACCTCCCAAGTTATTTCTCTCCTCCAGAGAGATTCGCTAGCAAACGTTAGGTCTATAATAGAACCAGCGTTACCACTGCTGAATGTATGTATATGCGGAGCCGGTGTTGCACAGGACAACATTCAGAACTGAAAAAGCCTCCAGGTGGGCTTGACCTCTTCTATTTGTTTGAGCGCTACCCCACTCCGTAGCCCACGCGTTGAAGTCTCCCGAAATTACTGTGGGACTATGACCTCTTACATCCAGAACCAAGCAATCTAAGAAGTGGATGAATTGCTCGATTGGTTCATTTGGCGGGGACATAACAACTGAATATATGTATTCCATTAATTTTTGCTCGAACATATCCGCAGAAACTCTGCTGGCTTTCTTGAATGACCAAGCCAGAGCATGCCCAGATTGCTGCCTTGCCACTATGATCACTCACCCATTCAACATCATCCAAATTTTTGTACTGTTCACATAGTATTGCGACGTCTGGCTTCAATTCATGAATATTCTGCCATAGGAGGTCCTGGGCAGCCTCACAGTGATTTAAGTTAAGCTGAAGTAGCTTGACCATCTACGGTTGTTTCCTATCACCAACCGCCGTGCTGGGCAATTGCCACTACCGGTGATGGGAGTACCAATAGCTTCTCCATTTCCTGTACGGCAGAATGCACATTGCGGTTCCCGTTCACAATCTTTTGCCTTGTTTGATAGGTCATCCTCGCTCTTGCATGTGGCCGCTCTGTGACCTGGCCTCAAGCATTTAAAGCATCTCACTGGGCTAACTACTTCACGTATACTGCACCTAACTCAGCCTACACGGATTCTGCCAACATCAGCCATTTTACGAGCTATAGCCGTTGATATTTTGATAACCGCTATCTGCGTACCTCTGTGCGCAGGTCCAAGACTAGTCACGAGATTCTCGCAACCTCTAGTTTACCGTCAAGGTACGTCTCAATTTTACCGCGCATCATATCAAGGTAGGCACTATCGCACGCCGATATATATATTTATATCATAAAAACATTTTTACTCGGCAAACTTACCTTCATACATTTACAAAAAACAAAATCAATGGTTTAACTACAATATAAAGATCATTTCACGATTGCCTGTGCTCAAAAATATTTAGGGTAATGTTGAATTAATCAAGCAACTCAACAATCAGGTCCCTTTTATCATCCTTTAACAAAACATCCAAAATTAAACAACCACAAAAAATAACCATAGAATCTTCACAATAACCACAAATACTCTCTATCTATTTACCATA